>VYZP01038604.1:0-12449 GCA_013400635.1 Hypocryptadius cinnamomeus | reverse complement strand
GGCGCCGCGCGATGACGCGGCGGGCGCGGGTTGGCTGCGGGCGGGCGGGGCGGGGCGCTGGCCGTCCCCGGTGGGCGCTGCGGCTTCCGGGGGTCCCCGTGCGTGAGGGCCCCGCGACACCCCGGGAACAATCGCTTCACCGGCACTCTGCGTGTGCAGCACCCGAGAGGCAGCCCTTCATCGCTGCTCCCTGCCCTACTCTTGTGTATTCATTGTGTTAGTGTTAACAAATGCTTTGGGAATGAGCTGGCAACACGGAGTACTCTGCTCAGTCAATCCGACTTTTCTCTGTACAGTTAGAGACGTATGACAAATTATTTTAATTCCACTTTCCCCTTTAAAAGCCCTTGATCTCGAAATCAGTTTCAAAGCTAACGAGAAAAAACGCCGTAACAAGCATCCACAGCTTCTTCTCCCCAGACAATGGATGGCCCTCTTGCAAATCTGTGTTCCACACGGTATTCACTTGGGCAGCCTCCTTGGTACACAGCCAGCAAGGTATCTCTTCTGACACAGCGGGATTATCAGCATCAATAAAGAGATAAAATACTTAATTAGTTCACCCTCCAGCTTAACTGCTGTTCTTAGGTCTCTTACAGATACAAATGGTTTCAGAACACTGAAAAACATGAGTAACACCGAATTCACTAGATTTCCAGTAATTAAATCAGATCCTTCCCTTTTAGTGTTCTCCACTGACATTGCTACTCAGATGCATTCTTCCCTTTCTTTGTGCTGTTCTAGCACCAATCTGTTATTTTAACCTTAGGGCATATAGCTTCAAGATGCTAGAAAAATATGTAAGTTAATACCCTTCTTGACTATCTTGATTTGAAAAATGAACACTAAGAAAGGATGGGGGATAATTAAAACTGGGCCCCTGCGTTTATAAACAAGTAGAATTATCCTTCTCTCAGACTGAATTACCTCAGAGATTATGTATCTCTGAGTTTTTCTTTCTGGTTGAGTGCCACAGACAAAATCTAAATAAATTATGGCTTGCCCAACAATTTAAATGGGGTCCTTTACCTTTAAAACCATTAAAGAAAAGGGGCGGAGGGGGGGGCTGACCTCTTTTAAAAGGTTGAGAGGTTTTTTTCAGATATTATTGTCAAAACATCAGATGCTTTTTTAGAAAGCTAATAGTTTTTTTCCTTTATTAATACTGTATAGATTGCAACTAGTTCTGTATATGCCAGTGTTGAAAAAAAGAAAAATTACTTGCTAGAAGACAAAATGAAGTTAATTAGTTTAAAGCACAACGGTTAAATTATGGAACAAAATTATCTAAGTAGTTTTTACAACTTATTTTATCCCTTGTGCAAGGTGACAACTATTGTGTCAGAAGAAGAACTGTACTACTAAAGGGTTCCCATAAACTTGGTATCTTTTTGTGGGTTTGTGTGGTGTAACCTGTGAGTGGAGATGGTGATGCAGCTTGCAAAGATGTGTTCTGTCTTCAGCCTTTCAGCTACTCAAAGCCTTAGAAGAAAGTTTTTACAGGCCACAGCTGTTCAAAGTGGGTTTTTCCATCACCACCAGCTCTCTGTGATTTCTCTTTAAAAGTTTGTACAAGGAAATCTGCTTGCAGGATCTGCATCAAAGTATTTTAAGACATTTTTTGTTCTTAGCCTACTCTTGGTTTCTACTTGTTGCATTTTCCTCAAACATGGTCTTCTTTCTTCTTTCTTTCGTCCATGTCTGCAGCCAAAGGAAACTATTTGAATTCAGCTGTGTCATTTAATGTCAGCCAGAACTGTGTTAAATGGCAAAGTAAACAAAGCAGGAATGAAAATTCAGACACTGATGTCTATGAAGAGGTACTACACGTTTGTCTTATGAGAAACAAGTGACTCAATGGTGAAAAACCACTTGCTGACTCCACAGATATTTGCATAAAAAATGAAATAGCAAGATGAAAACCTACTCAATTACACCACATAATTCATTACCTGTACACAATACTCAGACATTTAATTTTAGGTGAAAAGAAATTTTGGTTGGTTGTTCACATGAACCCCAGTGAAATGTCGTGCCATATATGAAACTTTCAAATAAGCTTCTCTGTGCAGGCAATTCAAATAAGCTCCCCTCACTGAGAGTTGTGTTTATATTACAGTCAAGTCCTCTAGTCTGATTTTTCCCAAACTGACCTGCTGTGAAAAAGCAGGTCCCTGTTTTAGTGTTCACATACATCCTGAAACACCACAAGCTCTCTGTGTGTACCAGTTGTTTGTACACACAACTGGTTGAAACTTATTTGGACAGTTGTTGGTACTTAACCTTTCTAATGCATCTTGCACTTGTCTAGCATTCACAGATGTAAAGTGAACAAATCACCAGGAAAAAGGGCTCACTACTCCCCAGCGCTTTTAAAACAGAATTAATCAATTTCATAGAAACACTTCCAACATAGAAACACGTTGGAACACTCACAGCACACTACGAATGTTAAACCATTACTGTACCTAAAAACAAAGTCAGGAAATTTGTGGAGGGAAAAAAAAAAATCTATGAAGAGTTGTTAAACCTAAAATACTACGTCCAGCTGGGATCGTCCCTGAGCCGAGGGACAGTACTAGCAGAGGCAGCGGCGTGTTTACCCCGTGGTTACGCTCCCTCAGCAGCTGCCATCAGCCGACAGTAGATGCACGGCACTGGAGTGTACGTGTGTTTAGCCAAGTCCTGCTTGTGGAGATGGGCAAGGATGTTCTCGAGGNCCGATGGGGCCGCCGGGGACGAGGAGGAGGAGTGGCTCTATGGCGGTACGGACCTTCCCCGACCCCCGTGCCCAGCCCGCCTCCCCAGCGGGCCGGCCCGGCGCCGCCGTGGAGGGGGAGCCGTGCGGGGGTGCGCAGGCCGCGCCGTGAGCCGCCTCGCCGGGCCGCTGAACAAGGTCCCCAGTCCCGCCGCCCCCGTGGCTGCNCTTTCTTCTTTCTTTCGTCCATGTCTGCAGCCAAAGGAAACTATTTGAATTCAGCTGTGTCATTTAATGTCAGCCAGAACTGTGTTAAATGGCAAAGTAAACAAAGCAGGAATGAAAATTCAGACACTGATGTCTATGAAGAGGTACTACACGTTTGTCTTATGAGAAACAAGTGACTCAATGGTGAAAAACCACTTGCTGACTCCACAGATATTTGCAAAAAAAATGAAATAGCAAGATGAAAACCTACTCAATTACACCACATAATTCATTACCTGTACACAATACTCAGACATTTAATTTTAGGTGAAAAGAAATTTTGGTTGGTTGTTCACATGAACCCCAGTGAAATGTCGTGCCATATATGAAACTTTCAAATAAGCTTCTCTGTGCAGGCAATTCAAATAAGCTCCCCTCACTGAGAGTTGTGTTTATATTACAGTCAAGTCCTCTAGTCTGATTTTTCCCAAACTGACCTGCTGTGAAAAAGCAGGTCCCTGTTTTAGTGTTCACATACATCCTGAAACACCACAAGCTCTCTGTGTGTACCAGTTGTTTGTACACACAACTGGTTGAAACTTATTTGGACAGTTGTTGGTACTTAACCTTTCTAATGCATCTTGCACTTGTCTAGCATTCACAGATGTAAAGTGAACAAATCACCAGGAAAAAGGGCTCACTACTCCCCAGCGCTTTTAAAACAGAATTAATCAATTTCATAGAAACACTTCCAACATAGAAACACGTTGGAACACTCACAGCACACTACGAATGTTAAACCATTACTGTACCTAAAAACAAAGTCAGGAAATTTGTGGAGGGAAAAAAAAAAATCTATGAAGAGTTGTTAAACCTAAAATACTACGTCCAGCTGGGATCGTCCCTGAGCCGAGGGACAGTACTAGCAGAGGCAGCGGCGTGTTTACCCCGTGGTTACGCTCCCTCAGCAGCTGCCATCAGCCGACAGTAGATGCACGGCACTGGAGTGTACGTGTGTTTAGCCAAGTCCTGCTTGTGGAGATGGGCAAGGATGTTCTCGAGGAGATCACCATGCTGCCGGTGATCCCTGCTGAGGGGACGGACGGGCGTCCAGGGATGCAGGAGAGCACACGGATGGCCGAGAGCAAACGGCAGAGAGAGGAAGGGAAGGCGGCTCTCGCAGCGCGCCTCGGGAGAGCGGCGAAAGCACAGCCGCGGTGAGTGGCCGCGCACGGACAGTGCCCGGCCGGCTCGGAGGGGAGGGCAGGCCAGGGGCCGGGCCCAGCNTGTCCTCCCGGCCAGCCCCCCGGTGGCGACGGCTCCCGGCCCCTTCCCTTCCCCGGTCTCCGCTGCCGGTGCCGCGGGCCTTCAGTCCGGGCCGCGCAGGCCGAGGCGTGCTGGGCCGCAGCGGCGAGAGCCCCGCGTGGTGTCCCTGCCCCACAGGCACCCCTGGGGCACCGAGCTCTCCCTGATGCTCTCCTGCCCGAGTTCCCGGCATTGAAATACTGAAAGAGGCTTAACCTTTAATGTGTTAACTTTTTATACAACTTTAGGGACTGTCTTTACGTTCAGATATTAATGAATCATATAAACTAAACCTTGCCCATGTGGTGGACCTGTCAGTGCAGAGTGCTATAATTGCTTTCACAACTGAAATGTTTAGAATGTGTCTCAATAGTCAATATGTCTCTGAAGGCTTCCATAATATTCTACATCCCAAGATAATCTGTCACAGTTGATACCCTAGGGATTTTATTCTTAAATATTGTGTTTCTTTTCTCTTATGGTAGATGAAAATGAAGCAGAGAGACCAGAGGAAGAAAAATCTAGGTGAGTATCCTGACAACTGAAAGCCCTGTAGCATGGCTGCACAAAACCTGTGTTCACTACATTCTTCTTCCCAGCTCCTACCAACTTTCAGAGTTGGTAGGATCTGAACCCACTGTGGTGTCTTTAAGATAGTATGTTTGGACTTTACTTTTCTTTGAAATGGCTGTACCTGTGAAATTGGGCCACTTAAGTATGAAAGTTTAGCTGTATGGACAGCAGTAACCACTCACAAAATGCCAACAGGTCTTTTATTTTTGTAATCATTGTGCTTTGTGGTCTTAATGATGGATCAGGACTTGTTTGAGATAATTTAGCAACCGAAAAACATCCTGTCTCCCAAAGAGTTTGCAGTGTAGTTGCAATATCAGGAATACAAGGAAGCAGTGGAAGATTACCAGGTAATTTGATGTACAGATCACATCTGCTTAGGCTTGCAGGGTTGGCATGGTTTGGTTTTTTTTAACCAGTAAGACAATATTTCAAAGACGCTTAGAGAAACTTAGGAAAGCTTTGGAAGTATTTGAGGGGAACCTGCTTGAGTTACAAAGAGCTGTATGAGGGCACAGAGATGCTGCCTTGAAAATCTAACAAAGTTAATGGAGATTAGTAATGAGGACTGACTGGAAAAGGGAATCAGTCACTTGTGCTAAATGAAGGAAATTCTCATAATTGGTAAAATACGGAATTTATTGATTGTCAAGGTATATTAAACAAGGGAAAATCAATATGTGAAAACATATATTGTTATTTTCTATAGATGTTTCCATTTTTTCAGTGAGAACTCTTGCATTTAGTTAGCCTTGGAGGACTGCTTGTTCATAAGCGTGCTCAGTTGCTCTTTTGAACTCATGTCAACTTTGACAAGCACAGAATGACAAAGCAGTAATTACCTCCACCACATGACTGTATATGATATCATTGTGAAGCAGCTAGAGGTGTGATTATTTGATTCCCATTATTTCTGTAGTATAAGAAACAGAGTTTTTTCTTTCACTTTTTCCATGTCACTTAACAGGTTTTTAGACCTGTGTTGCATTTGTCTTGAATCCTGTCTCTTCCAGGACAAAGAATTCTAGTTAATTATTTGCTCTTTATTTAGAAGCTATTCCATATCAGTTGATTCCTTATGTTAGTTACCTTTTCTTGACCTGGCATGTTTGTCACTATGACTGTTATTTAGGAAAATTACTTGAGGAAAATTACTTGCATGGAGGCCAAAATGGTCTTTAGAAACAGTCTACCCCAGTTTTTGGTCAATAGTGTCTAGCTTGGCATTTGACTGTTGCAATGCATCGTTTTGGACAAAAAGCATAACAAATACTAACCCATCTTAGGAGTTGTGTTTGGAGCTGTGGAAGTATGGGGACAGTTCATCTGTTAAAAGTTTTGGTCTCTGTCCTCTCACTTTTGGCGTTGTTTGTATATACAGAAATTGTGATGTGTTGTTCAGGTTCTGTACCTAATCTGTAATTTTACCAGGTGATGAAGTGAAATGATCAAGCTTGAATCCTGAGGCAATAGCTGGGCTGTATTGGGTGCAACACTCACGAGTGTGTTGCCAACAGAGTATGGGGTCAGATTCATTCTATTCAATAAAAATTGGCAATTGCACACTTTGTTTCAGAAATACCTTTTCAGTCAAAGAATATTATTTCTAGATGGCTCCCTCCTTACTCTGCTATTTGTGGTGCAGCATCCTAACAGCTAATGGGACTGTGGAAATTAAAATATTACTGTGTAGGAAACAGCCATAGGTAGGCTCAGTGAGACAGCTCATTTCCATTAATGTCACAGTACTCAGCCTCTTAGATGGACCAGTAGTTTTAGATTTTTAAGGTTCTCAGTCTGCAGTTAAATTGAATTAGTCATTGAATTGTAACTGTTCCATATGGTAGGAGAAAATTTCATAATGCTGAGGTGGGAATTCTGTTTCAATGAAACATTACCTGTGGGTGTTTAAATGCTTTTTGTTCCATTATGTCTTTGAAAAGTGTCGGTCTGCAGAGGAAAAAAAAAAACCCAAACAACTTATTCTCCCTTCATATGTTACAAAGTATTTCAGTTTGATTTCAAAGGAAGATCCAAGTGTAATGCCTCATTGCTTCCAACTATTCTAAAAACATCCTGTAATATGATTTATGATAGCTAAATATTGCTAATATAAAGTTACATTCATTTCAGTTTTTTTTTTTAATAAGTCGACTTTGTTTTTTAATTAATGCCAAAGACAACTGGAGCTTTGGCTTTCCATGTGGAATGCTGAAGCAAAGCTTTTTTTCATCATTAGCTGATACCTGTGAAATAGCATGTGCATAAATATCTAGTTTCACCTTTTCCTGTTTGTTTTTGTTTAAGTGTTCCACCTCCACCTGGAAGTGAAGAGGAAGCTGCAGAAAATGGCGTTGTGAAAACGGTAGTTTTAAATGTGTTTTTGAAATACTGTTTTAAAATGTTTTGATTTAATGACTTACTGGGAATTCATAATTTGACTAGGACTTGCATTTAAATGAATTAATGCCTAAGTGTGTGCCTTTTTTTTCTAAAATATGTTTGTGAGCTGCAGAAACTGTAGGAATTACTAAATTAGGAAGTCAAATTTCCAGCTAAGTCCACTTTTTAAATTTAATTTACAGAAAATAAATAAACAGTAGTCCCAGTTTTTTTGGGGGAGACAGAAAGATGGTGCTTGAAGACACCTCTCTTTTCTCAGTGACATCCTTTTTCAAAATGATGGTTTGTTTTTTCTCAGTTATAAGAAAATAAAGTCCTCTGATCATTTTTCTTCTTTTGGATATGATAGACAAGCAGGATTTGCAGAGGTATGTGAAAGTGTGAACCAAGAGATGAATTACACATGCCTTTCAGAGGCAATGTAACACTTGTTTTGTAGTAATCTTCAATGTTTAGTATGTCTGATAACATCACTGTTAGTATGATGAAGGAAAGGACCGAGAAATTAAATTTACAGTTGCTGTGTTGGTTAAAGGATTCAGGTTACTGTGACTGGGAAAAATTTAAGTGTGAGAAGTTCTATGAGAAAATTGTATTTTTACTTCAGTGGCACTTTTTGACTTATATACACTAAGAAATAACTTTAAATGATGTAGAAACCATTATTGAGATATTTGTGCAAGTTTCAAGGACTGGCCTCTTAGTGAAGTACTTTTTTTACAGTAACTCTAACACTTTATTTATGAAAAGCATTACAGTGTATTTAAAATTGGGGAAAAAGTTACTAAAACTTTAAAACTTATTTCAGTTGTTTGAACTGAAAAGCTCCTTTAAGTGCATCAAAGGTGTTTGTATTTCTGAAAATCCTTATTGTCTCTGTTTTCTTCTATTATTTAATTTTTTTTTTTTTAATCTATATGTAGCCTGGCATTGTTAGGTTATCATTAGAATATATCCACAAAATGGGAACTTAATGGTAAATGGTGTCCATGAATGTTCAGCAGCAGCTTAGAAAAGTGGGTGTTGTTCAAGTTGGTTGAATAGGAACAGGTGAATATTTCTGCGCAGAAGGAACTAAAAAATCATTGATTATAAATGAAGTGGGTTTTGGTGGAAAAGGTACATTGTCCAGGCAAAATTTTGTTTGCTGTTTGATGCCTTTTTATTTGCATCTTTGTGGGTTGCCTGATGAAAGATGAGTTTGCACTTTTCAGCCATATGGAATTGAAAGACTGTCTTCAGCTGTCATTGACAGAATATCCATACTGATCTAGAATTGCCCCATCTTCCCTACCCCAAGAATAGACTCTTCATCATTATGAAATTATATTAGTGTTGTGTAGCGAGGATGAACTGCACTCCAACATCTTACCTTCTAAGGAGCTGTTGGTATTTTTATGTACAGGGCAACTTAATAGATATAGATGGTATAGTGGACAAGGGCTAGAACTCAGCTGTGCATGGATAACTCTAGGCTGCTAGGGCAGAATCAACTTGGCTTCGATGAGTTCAGCCTCTTGCTGAAGGATTCCAATATGTGAATAAGGGTGATTTGGTTGGTTGGATTCCACGAAGTTTTTGAAGAAGTTCCTCACCAAAGGATTTTTAAAAACTATGCAGTTACAGAATGAGTCCTATGTGGATAACTGATTTTAGCTGGTTTGTAATAGATAGAAAACACAGGGTAGAAGTCAAGGTTCTATTTTTGCAGTCAAGGAAAGTCACCTCCAGGGAGGATTCCCTGGAATTTTATGCTTAACCTATGCTGTTTAGTGTATTTACTTGGAAAAGAGCTAAGTTGTGAAATCACAAGTTTTCTGATGATATGAAGTTAATCAAGATAGTGAGATCAAGGTCTAACTGTGAAAAACTGACTGGTTAATACATGGTTATTGAATTCTGCATAGAAAAAGGAGAGTGATGTTCATTGGGAGGAGAAAAACAGATCTACAAATCAAATGGTCTGAATTGATCATTACTACTTAGGAGGGACATGTGTAGTGCTTGTTTGGAGCCTAAAAAGCTCAGTATATCATAGAGCATAAAGCATGCTCTCATATCTGATTTTTCAGTCTGTTTGCTGAAATGTCTCAAGTATTTTATGTAGCTTACTTATGTAAGGAACTAAATGGATTTCTCCAGTGTTCATCTTCAACTGGAAAAACATTTACTTGAATTATGCTGAATATGTAATTGATGATGGCAAGAAGCTAGTCTTCCATATCTTTTAGTCCTTTCCTGAATGACAAGGTAAGAATAGAACCAGTGTGTATGAGCTAGATAGAGGGAAGGAGGATATTAGATAGTGGAAACTCTTTCATGCTTGAGAAACTGAACCTAGTATGAAAGACACTTCTTTGTTTTGATCCAGATGTTACAGATACTTGTAACCTCCTAAATTTGCTGTTAATGCTACTCAATTCTAATGTCTAGGAAGAGGAGAATTTTCTTCTTTCAGAGATTTCTAGAATGGATGGTTTTGGCTGGATTGTGTTTCCATTGTGAAGTTAAGTGACTGCTTTTTGTGTAAGCAATGACTTTTTCTTTTATAGAAGGTGGCAGAGGCTGAGGATGACAGTGATAGTGATAGTGATGATGATGAAGATGATGTTCAAGTCACCATAGGGGATATTAAGACAGGAGCTCCACAGTTTAGGTAAGTTATTTGCAAACATTAATGGAGAAAACTTTTGAGATTATATTTAATTATGAATGCAGTGTCTTTAATGCTTGTTATTTTTTTGCCTTTTTAATATTTGTTTTTTTAATATTTTTTTATCTTTGCCACATATTTTTGCCATTTAATACTTGCCAAAAATGTCAGATTGTGTGCACAATTACTGTCAGTTAAGAACTTTGTTAGCTCTTTAACAATGTTTTTAATGATACAGTGGTTTGAAAACAAGTGAAATTAAATCAGTGGAGTACAAGGAGGAGTTCTATATAGGTTTAAATTGTGTTTTCAGATTTTGAGAGATAATTGTATTAAGTTTGTAAAGGAGTGAGTTGTTTCTCATTAGGGAATGACTATGTTATATAGCATTTTTGGGGTCGTTACTGTGACAGTGACATTTTGGTTGCAAAGGACAGAATGGCAAGAACATGAGGAGAGTTTGTCCCTCGTCCTGTTTGTAGTAGATAGAGTTCTAATTAGACCTCTGTAGTTTCAATCTCTGTTGATGTTCTCAAATAAGATTTTAGTGTACTTAAGGATGAAGCTGTGAGTCTCTGGAGATTATTTCCCAAGATCATTGTTTAGACATTTATACTGATCTCGCTACTTTTATTGCCCCGTATCCCTTCTGGTCCTGAAAAAGGGCTTGTTTTTTACTGAACACTTTCATACAGTGCTGATTTTACCCAAAATTATGAAATTATATTTTTCATTGCATGGAAATTTTCTGAGGGACATGGTTTGCTTGTTTTTCTTGGCAATCCTAATATTTTTATGCTTATTAAAACCAGAGTTACTAGGGTGCTATTTCTTAATCGAATTATGACAGGTCTGCAGGTAGGTTTGACTCATGTATATCGTGGTTTTAACTTTAGAATGCAGGTGATTTGCTCCTGTTTGAAACATAGTATTTTTAAGCTTTCAGTATTTCATGTTCTAAAATAATGTGCAAATGAATGTAATAGAAAAAGCGTCAATTCTTTCAATTCTTTATTTTTCTGCTTTCAGTAACTTGCAGTATTCTTGTGGTCTAGGCAGTGGCTTCAAACTTTGTGGTACTAAAACAATAGTAGATTTATATTCTCACTGGATTTGCTGATGCTCTTTCCATGTATGCGGGAAACAATGAGCAGGTGATCCTAAATTCTAATTAGAGTAGAAAGTTTTATATAGAAATGCCTGTCTTCTGAAAAATCATCTTTTCTGGGCAAATTAGACAGAAAGTTCACAGAAGGGCAGAAATCTAAAGCAAACTAAACATTGTTGTACATTTTAACTGCAGTAGAACAAATCTGTTTTATAGGATTAAACAGTTTTTCATATAGTAGTCAACCGTGTTTTAAAAAGCCTGATAGATTTGTTTCACAAAATCATGCACAAATACAGCGTGGCAGATCAGAGGGTTAAATGTTTTGTGTTAGTTTTATGCTGTTGTAGCACTTGAAAGAAAACTAGCACTGCATGGAAGTGGATGCTGTAAACTATACCCTGACCTTCTAATTACATGCAAATCTCATGATGTATATGGGTCACCTGTGAGGATAAGTTACATTACACACAAATGGTAGGGAGAGCTAGCTCTTAATGTTACAAATGAACAATACTGTATTTTCTAAGGTAGTTAGATCTATTCAGTAGTTAGTTTTCCAATTGCATTTTTCTGAAGAAAGCTCTCAAATATTTTAGAAAGTGAAAAATTACATACTTTTCAGTTGTTCACAAGGATGGATGGTTACTAGAAGTACATTGAAACAGCACTTCAATCATTTTAGAGAAATGCTTGTAATTTCCACTTCTGTGTAGATTAAATTGAATGATTATGAAAAGAGAAAATGATCCATCTAAATCCTTCCTTTTTTTTTTTTTTTTAATTTATTTTGTTTTTACTCTAATCCCCACACTGTCATCTGTATCCCTAAATGAACTGCATTTTTCCTTTCTCTCTCTTCTTCTGGTTCTGTCCATTCTTGTTTCTATCAAGGTCTTTATCCTTTCAACTCAGGAAGAGTGACTGGGACTTGCTTCACTACTGTTTATTAGTTGGAGAAGTTGCTACTGAGCATAGAAAGGTACTCTCTCTTCCTCCTAGGTTGATCTCTTTACTTTTACAGTTACCAGCTTGGAAAGCTAGAGATTCAGGATGGTGATTGAGCCTGGGTCCAATATGTTTCTGGATCTAGCTATCTCTTGTTTTGTGTTTTCTTCTGGTTTAAAAGTTTTCTTTGTCTAATTAATTTTTTTGTTAATTTGTTGAAGTTATGGAGCAGCACCTGTGAATCTCAATATTAAGGCAGGAGGACGAGCTTATGGATCTTCTGGTAAGAAAATTTACACAGTAATATTAATTAAAAAAAAACAACTGGATATTGTTTTGGATTAAGGAAATAATTGTTTCTTTTAAAACTTCTTAATAGATTTAGCTGGCTTTTAATTTATTTTTTATTATTCTGACTGTAATGCTGCTGGTAAAATTCCATTTGGTAGAGACAGAAGGCTCTAACTAACTTTTCTTCACAGGTGCAAAAGTTAAAGGACTGGATCTAGATGCACCAGGGAGTATTAATGGTGTGCCACTTGTGGAAGTAGATT
>VYZP01038603.1:73612-144970 GCA_013400635.1 Hypocryptadius cinnamomeus | reverse complement strand
AAAAAAAAATCTTCAGCATTTCAGATTATCATTATTTCTGTTACCTCTTTAAATCTGGAACTTACTGGCAGGAATCTTTGTCATTTTTGTAGTTGCTCAAATTTGCTTTCTCTTTAAGTAGGTGATAGTTTAGCAGATAAAAAAAGAGTTTCTTTCCAAGAGCAGGAACAGGAGCAGTTGTGGCAAGAGAGAGTGGTGGGTTTATTTTCCTGCCCCATTCCTGCGTAAGCCATCTCTTTCCCTTTGCTGCTTCCCTTGCACTGCAGTAGAGAAAGCAGAACAGCTTTCAAAACAAGCTGACAAACATGGTCTCCAAAGCAGGCTGCCTTTATTCTGAGACTTATTTTCTACTAATTAATTGTCTTCTATTAAGAATTTTCTGTCCATGCTGGTGACTAAAGTTTGCAGTATGTGAATGAACCGTTCTACATGGATACGCAGGCAGACTGAATTTGGAGCAAAAGTAGCTTTATCATAAAACTGAATCTACTATTTCCATGAAATATGAGAGTAAGAAGAAGATTACCAGACCAAAAATTTGGAGATGTATGCCTGAGTGTGTGGATAACCAGTAAGAGTCAAACTGCATTTCCTGGGAGTCACCAGGGCTGGCTGGGGCTGAGCCAGCCTGGTGCTAGGGCTGTGCTGAGATCTCTCTGGATAAGAGCTCGCAGGATGGGAAGCACTTGAGTCTCTTAACAGCACAAAGCCAGATCTCTGATTTGTTTGCTTGTAAAATTTCTCCTTCAAAAAAAAAAAAAAGTTCAGAGCATTCAGTGGAGCTAAAAATCTGTCAGTGACTGATATTTTGTAAATACAGAAAGAAATGAAAGAAAATACTAGACTCAGAGATGTCTTATTTTTTTGTTTCTTTCTTTCTTCATCTGTATTAAAAACTTCAGCAAAACTGTGATTAGCCCTGGTTGTTTGCATATCTTGACAGCTATAGATATGTACTTTGTTACCCGTTTGTAAGCTTGAAACATTAAATAAATCAGCAGTAAATGGGGTATTTATTTTACTACTCCCTATTATACATTTATACTCAGTAAATTGGAAAGCTATCTGGGTTTACTCTACTTGTGTTTTCAGGGAAGTGTTTCTCCC
This sequence comes from Hypocryptadius cinnamomeus, assembly GCA_013400635.1. Classification (NCBI taxonomy): domain Eukaryota; kingdom Metazoa; phylum Chordata; class Aves; order Passeriformes; family Zosteropidae; genus Hypocryptadius; species Hypocryptadius cinnamomeus. The sequence goes on along the minus strand of VYZP01038603.1, from coordinate 143,863 downwards.
AGGACTTGTAGAAATTAACTTTTTGGTTAACATTTCAATTTTAGATGGAAATGTTAACCAAACTAGGCAATCCGACAGAAATTTTGACAGGGATGAAATTACCTTTAGTTCTTTCCTTCCTGTATAAGGTTAAATCTTACTCTCATTTAGATTAAAGATGTTAACACCTCCATATGAAAACAAACCATATCGATTTTGGGGTTTGGGGGTTTTTGGGATTTTTGCATATAGGAAAGAAATTATATGGGGAAGGTTTAAAAATCCCTTATTGAATAGATGCTTCACAATTAACAGCCATGATTTTGCCTATGAACAATGGCTAGAATTTGGCATTATGATTGTTGATTATAAGAAAAATTTTTGCTTGATCATCTGTTTCCTTTTATTGTCTCATATGCAGTTATTTTCATTAGAATCTACAATTAATGAGTTTGCTGCGTTGAAATTCCTTGGTCTTGGGAAATATTTCATAATTACAAATATTCATATATCTGTCCTTCTATCTTTGGCATGTTCAGCTTAAAAATGTTCCTTATTATTTGTTGATGAATAATATTCAGATTTGGTTGGGCCAACACTGCTGACTTAGACCCACTGCCATTTTCAAAAATATGACTGAATTTTTTGCTGCTGGAGTCCATTTCTGGAAGGAGACCTAGATCATTAGCTGACGGGAAATGGCATAGTTACGTTGAAAACAATTTTCACTAATTGATTATCTGGCTGATTCAATTTCCAGTCTTGGCTCCCACTTGGACCAGATGCAATACTATCTCTCAGTATAACTCATGGTTAAATTTTACTGAAACTATATCCCTATGAAATTTCTATTTGTGCAACAGGCTTAGTATTTATCTATCTATCTTGTTAAAATCTAAAATAAATTGGGGCAATCCCATCCCACATTCAGGAAAGTGTCCTATTTTTGGTCTCCATGCCAACTCTCTGGAGAAGTGTCTACTATTTTGTACCATCATTATGAGTACATTCTCTTGTTACAGATAATAAACCTGCTCTCCTTTATATTGCCCTAGTCTATTCATTTAAAAATTGTTTCATTTTTACTACACTAATGTTATTCTCACCAGCTTGGCAACCCTGGGATAATAGCATAAATCAGTGAATTATTATTTTTGTTTAAGGCATTTCTAATTTTTAATTAAAAAGAAAAGTCAGACTCTTGCTGATCACCTACAGGATTGTGACTCTCCATGGTTACCTGTCACTCAAAGAGATCTAGCTCTGAGGAATGCTAATTAGCACTGTTAAAGCACTAGTAATTGAACTGTGGAGACAGCCTGCAGAAGGAGGCTGTTTGCATTCAGCACTGCTTTGCCATTTAAATGGACGAGTACAGTCATGAAGGTACGGTGGATAAAAGCGAAAAAAGCACTCAGGCTGTAATTTTTCATTTTGACTTCAAAGTTGTTTACCAAAGTGTTTCCTAGAAACGAGTGCCTGCACCAAAAAAGTGTCAGGCGTAGCAACTTCGCTGACAACCTACGCCTAAAAAGTGCACAATGCCCTTCATCTCCAGCTTCCCTTGGTGCCTGGAGCAGCTGCTTGCAGCACTGGAGCTCGAGATGCTGCCTGGGATGACCCACGCTGCTCCCCACTCAGTGCTGGCATTCCAGGCCAAAGATTAAATATTAAGGAAGCACCAAATTGAAAACAAGCCGCAGAAAAGCCCTGAAGGAAATTAGCGTTCCCACTGAGGTTGATGACTTTTCCAGATATTTTTTGACTCCCAGTGCTGTGATATCCACGTGTCCTGGAGTAAGGCACCTTCATGGGGTTTTTAGAGGCTTGCTGAGGTGGGCAGAATGTCTCTTGGCACAGTAGAAGTGAAACTCAAGTGCAGGCTGACTGTCTGGCACCTTCGGATGGGCTTGATTTTTCTCTGAAGGTAAATACTCAGCATCTCCTGAATATCTAATACTTTTCTTAAAAGCACTCCAGAAGTGAGGTAGCCATGTTGTGCTGATATTTGTCATCTCTTTGCTTGTGTGATCTCTGTTTCTGTTGTACAGCTTAATGTCTCAAACTCTTCTCCATGCCTTCAAAGACTTGTATGTTTCTTTGGTTTAGCAAATATGAACAAACTCATTCAGAAGTATGAAGCTGTATAGTGCAACACTTACATGAGTCTTGCATTTAGATGGGAATACTGATTTTAAAATGTGTCATTCTGCTAATAGGATGACAGAGTATCCAGTGTTGGAAGGGGTCTACACGGATCATCAAAGTCTACCTCCTGGCCCTGCCTTAGAAGGCAACCCCAAGAATCACATCATGTGCCTGGTCCACATGGATGAAATCCATTTTTTTCTGTTTGTCAGGTAAGGGTGTGCATATTATAGTACCTGCAAGGTCATGAATAGGTGATTTGATTATGTGAAGTGAGTATTTGCAGCATATGACAGTTATACTTTGTTAAGTTGTGAATATTTCAGAGACATACTAACTTAAGTATTTCAGGATACTTTTGAGTAAAAAAGCAAAGATATGATAAGGCAGGAAGTTTGCAAGTGTTGTCAACACTGATGACTTAAATTTGAAATCCCTTTTCTCTTGAGTGGAAGACCTCATCTATACTCAATGGATGAAACTGACTTCAAATCTCAGTGAGTCCAGGACTTCATGGAGACATTTCAGTGTGTGAAAGTGTCCAGTGGATATCATGCAAATGCTACCTTTACGTATCCCCACCTTTGCTTTTATTTATCAAAAACTGTTCCTGTGTGAGATGTTCCTAGTGTTTTTCATTTTAGTGGCTTTGTGGAAAACAGTATGAATGCACATCTTCCATTTTTTGAGGAAATAAAAAGGTTGACATTTTCATGTTCATGTGCTGGCACGTTCACCATGTTTTTTTCTCATAGGCCTTTCACAGGACACACCATCTCTTTTAGCTGCTAACTGTGGCCTGTGCCAGCTGGGTGGAGAGGGACACACATACCTTTTCACACGATTTACACTTTGCTATTCCAAGATACTAGGGGAAAAACTCACATCCCAAGGTGTTCTCAGGAGTATAATGGCAAATCACTGGTTTTTAATCTGAATCATCTTGGGCTGTTGCCTTGGGAGCACTGTCTTTTTTCACTTATTTGCAGGTTGGGTCTGAAGGGGGTACTGTCTTCCTCTTGTTTATGTCAAGCTGTTATCTGCTTAGAAGTTTCTCATGCCTCTTTGTCTCTGAAACACTTCTTCCATGCCAGGACCCTGGTGAAGTGTGGGCAGGGTGCGGTGTGTGTTGAGTACAGGGCATTGCACAGGGTGCAGAGCCCAGTGAAGGGCACAGCTGAGCTCTTGGTGGTCATTTTGCAGCGTGGTGTGGTTCCCCCAGCGGTGATGCCAGGCTGAGCATCCCCACTGTGGAACTCCCCACCAGGAATGCCTCAGAGGGCTGTGGGGCTTTGCTGATTCTCACCATGACTGGGCACCTGCTGGAGCCTCTGGCAGCTGTGCCCACATCCCTATGTGCTGCCAAGCACCTGAAAATCAGAAGGAAGATTGTCCCTAGCTCCTACTTGTCAGTTAAGCCAGCAAAGAAAATCAGTGTCAGAAAAGAATGTTCTGACTTAGCTACCCCAAAGAAAGGCTTTTGCCTCATTTTGATGGTCCCGGTATCCAGCCCTCAAATACATGACATTATCTATCCCCTAATATTGAAAGCCTCCTTTGAGTTAGGGCATAGGTTGGTGCCTATGAAGATCATATAGAGCCTTTCCTGGGAATAGGGCTGACAAAAGAATGAGAGATGCTGTATAAGGGTCTCTAGAGGCAAATGGGGTGCCATGAGCCAGTGCTTGGCTGGCAGGTGCTGCTGTCTCTGCAATCCATCATGGTCTGGAACAGTGGCACAGCACAGCTCTTGGGTTGTGGTGAGGTGTGGTTTTTGAGGCTAGACCAACACTGACCTATCAACGAATAGAGTTCAAGGTCATTTCAATCACATAGTGATCTACTGCATGTCCCACTCATTCTAGCAGGGTGAGCTAATGTAGAAAGAGTGCTTTTTGGAGATCTGTGATGGCACATGCCTCACTGCAGGTCACCACATGCATCTCTGCAGCACTGCAGGTAAGATGCTATGTTGAAAAAAAGAACTTCCTCTATGGCTTGAAGGTAGCAGTATTGTATCAAATGTGGTTTTGCTCTTCCTCATCTGTCTTCAGAGAATTACACTGGTTAGACTCACACAAAGGGCCTGAGTTTTGAGCTCATGTAGTTTCTAAGTCTGCAAATCATTTGCAACTGTCAGCATCAGGTGCATTGAGCAGAGGAGCCACAATTCTGTGGGGAATTTGGTAATGTGGAATGCTGGAGCAATAGATATCCTGTTTATTTTAATCAGTGTTAAGAAGAAAAAACATTTGAAATAGGAAAATTAGACAGTGACTATTAAATTGGCATTTTTCCTCTACTGACTTGCCAGAAAAAATATTGGTGCTACTAACCCAAAGGCAAAAAGAACAGGTGACTTACCTGCTGTCACTCAGCATATGAAAACCAGAGATGAGACACTAGTTGTCCGAAACCCATGCCCAGTCCATTAGCTCAAGCTTCCTGACATGCAGGCTGTTAGCAGAGACAGATAACAGGAGCAAGAAAAAAATCTGATGATTCTTTATTTGTATCTGCCTAATCTTTTCCAGGGAAGAAAAGCATTTTGCTCCTTAGAACTTGTCTGCAAAGGGATATTTGCTGTTATGATTCTGGCAGTGTAATAATTATATTGCATTCAAAGCAATTTAGTCTGAACTGCAGATAAGTACTTCAATACTAAGAGTTGCAGCAGTGTGACTGTAGCAGGTTAGTGCCCTGTTACAGGAAGGATAATTGCCTCAGTAGATCTCCCCTATGTTGACAGACCCTTAGACAAGCAGAGTATTTCCCATAAGTGGCCACATCTCGGAGCACTGAGTTGCCCCCAGTGCCAGTGACACTGACAGTTGATTTTTGAGCAGTGGTTTATGCAGACACCCCTAAAGCAGCACGTGGCTGGATTTCACACCCACGGTGTGGTGTATGGTTTGGTGCCTTGCTTTGGGAATCAGGCAAGGCAAACGCATACAATGTGCTCCATAGGACAAACCAGTACAAAGGCACAGCTGTTTTGCACCAACAGTGATTTTCCAGTACTTTTTGCACCAGATGAAAGGTTACAGTGTGTCCATTTTATCTGAATGTGCAGAGGATGCTGGAGGCTGGATCCTTTGCTCCTGTAAATAGGCATTGCTCCATTCTCTTGGTGCCTTTGTGTTACACTGTCACCTGATAACATTTGGTTTAATTCACTGGCAAAAATCTATAAAAGCCTTCTGCTTTTGCAAGTGAACACTAAGTAACTGTACCAGTTCAAAAATAGCTTAATATGAACACCAAGAAATCTTTCTCTGCTAATCACAAACAAACCTGAGTTTAGTTACATGTATATTTGTATTCTCTTATCAGTGGAGTTTTTTGAAACAGTGGTGTTTGAGATGAGCTGGGCTGAATGTCTGTGCAGGCACCCTTTGCTGCCATGTGCAGCATTGCTGCCCAGGGGCCTGTGTCACATCCTGCCAGGCTCCAGAGAGCCATGTGCTTCAGTGCCGGGGTGGTTATTGCCTGATGTGCCAGCCTGATGGAGCTTGTTATCCTCTTCAAATGGAGTCTACTCCAGCTGGGAGAAGGAAGGTGCAATATTCAGAGCTGCTGTGTCCCTCAAATGATTGCTTTTTGGGGTGTTCATGTGATGGAATAAGTGGTCCCTTGTGGATGATTGCTGGAGGCTCCTGCGCAGCTGGAGTTTATGGTGAAGTGCTGGGGGATGCAGCTGCAGCCAGAGTGCTGCTCACCATCGACTGTTGTGCTGTGCTGGGGCAGGGACACCAGCCCCAGCCCCCTGGGCTTCTGTCCCCCAGGAGCTCCCCTACAGCCTTGTTCCCTACCAAATTCAGCAGGCAGAAATGTGTGACTTCAGCAGGTACTGGCCCATGCAAAGCCACTCAGTGCTAGAATATTTGCATTTTGTTGTTCAGTGCTGTTAGAGCAGATCTCGCCCTGTCACCTTTATTACTGAAAAATTTAGCCATTTGATTTGAATATCACATTTCCTCTGCTGATTGTTAAGCCATTCCTAAAATAGACTTGGAAACCAATTTGCAGTTTTGTCCCTGGAGCTCTTACACTGGTTGTGGGACAAAGGGCTTTGTGTCAAAGAGATATCTACCTCCAGCACCAGGCTCAAAGAAAAAATGATAATAAAACACTTTAAGGAATGCATTTCACAGTTTATCCTTGGTGTGAATTGTTTCTTACACTGTGAACTTTTTGGACCATAGGGCTGAGAAATTTCCTTCAAGTATGTCATGGTTTACAACCAATAAAGATCTCAGAGCAGACATGGCAAAGCTTCTGCTCTGAACTCCAGAGAATGTGGAAATGGAGCTCTAATGAGTCCGTCTGTCCTGTGACAGCTTTCCCAGCAGAACAACAAACTGGTCGTGCTCTGGTTGAGGACTGGAAACCCTGAGGGGATACTAATATGGCATGTACTCACTTCCTGATTAACCATACCTGCTGAAAAAGCTTTTTTGTTCTTGGGATCTTATGAATTGCTCCAGTCTGAAGGATTGTATTACAGAGCAGTTCATCAGTATGGCATTTCCTGGAACATATTTAAAGAAATATGGTGCAAGTGCATATATTGGCATAAAGTCTTCAACCTTCCTGTAAATGAAATATTACCAAACCCAGAAAACAACCCCTACAAAGAAAAAAGCACCAAACCATTAAGGGTCTCTGAGGTGTCTAAAACTAGGTGTGGACTAGGTCATAAAGTGCATTTTGTTAGTATGATATTTTCAGCTTGCTTCTGAAATCAGTTCAAATTGCTGTTATACAGCTATACATTTCTGGGTTAATGCTGACATTAGCTCAATGTTCCATTTGAGGAATTAGATGCTTCTTTGCAATGAAATGCAGAATTTTGGCAGGTTGTCCACAGCTCTGTGGTTGCACATTTTTAAGGTGTTCATGCCTCTCAGTTGAATTCAGTAGACTCTGGTACTAATCTGAGGGAGAGCTCCTGCGGTTTTGTGAATATATTTCAACCTTCTGGCTGTTCCACAGCCTGGATACCTTTGGAGGATTGTTGTGTAACTAGCAGGTAGATATGAAGCCTTCTGAGGCTGCTGGGATTTGTTTTCATTACCTTCTGTGGATGTCTCTGCTGCCAGGTGACTTCTTTCCTCCTGTGCCTTGTGCAGCCCTGCAAGAGGAGGTGCAGTAAAGCAAGGGCAGCTGCAGAGGTGAAGGGAGCGTGGGTTGGGAAGGGCTTTGGAGGGACTGTGTTTTGGAGCACAGAATGCAGACAAAGAACTTAAAAAGATTTTCAGACTTTAGTTATAAATCAAAATATATAAGTAAGCTCTTGAGAGACGGTCCAGCAAGCAAAGAGCTGTTCACAAAGAAATATCTGCGATAATTTTAAACTGAGGGAACTGAAGAGAGTTGTGGGTTTGGTGTGGTTGCTTATCACCAGAGATAGTGGCTATATTTTAGTACAATCTGATTGATTCAGCCTTGTTTTCTTCATGTGAAATATTAATGAAAATTCACGCATACCATGTTTACATTTGTCAGATAAAATTCTCCCAGAATTACTTAGCTGCACTTCTAAGGGCTGAGCAGCAGTGCTTACAGTGAAAATACTGCTTCGGGCTCGAGACCAGTCATTGCAGCTCTGTAATGTTACAGAAGCTGTCTAAACAACAGGCAGCTGCAGGTACAGGAAAACTGGCAATATCAGCAGTTCAGAAAGCCATGGAGTGGTGCTAAAGGCATGTCCCTCACTGCTGAGGTGTGGTGGTGGCAGCAGAGGGGTGCCAGCCTCACGATTCCCCCACGGGAAGCAGAAGCAGTGCGGAGGGACACGTGCTCCGGGGGTCTCGAAGATGTGTTTCAGTCACTAGCCTAAACACAGCCTTTCTGGCTAAACAAAATCCCCAGTGAAATCCTACTAGTAACACAAATGATGTTTTCCAAAGCCATGCCAGAACTTAGTTTTCTCCTTTTAAGCAGCTAGTTTTAAAAGGATTGTATCCAACTTGAAGCTGGGAGCAAATTGCATAGAAAACCTGTTTCAGTGAGGAGAAAAGTATAAGGGAAACAGTCCCATATTGATAATGAATTAAGTAAATGTGAATGAATGAAAGAAATTATTTAATATTGCTGATCACTTTTCCCTTGCCACTGAATTGTGTAACATCAGCTCCCTGTTTGTTTGAGCAGGGCAGCAGTTGCAGCTGGTGTATTTCAGGCTGACTCCCAAGCAGGTGGTGGCTCCTGTTTTGTAACTTTCTCCTCTGTTTTAAACAGGCACAGGATGCTGTTTTAGTGAAGATGTTGAGCACGGCCTACAGACTCTTTGGCACCAATTGAAGATCAGTTTTTGGACTGGTGGGGGTTAGAGGCCTCATGTTTCAACTAAGACCCCACAATCCTTGATACCATGCAAACATAAGTGTCTTCCTTCTACATGGGCACAGCCTGGTAACCATGGAAAGCATCAGAGGAGCCTCCTTACAAGCTCAGAGGTTTGGCAATGGGCCATTGGCAGCAGGACTGTGCCAGTTGTCTGTGACCTTTCCTGCCCTGATGTTTTGAAAGTAAGTAAATAATGAGGAGGAAAAGGAGGATGGATTCATACCTGAAGCTCTTTGGAAATTGGGGCACAGAGAGACTGCCTACAAATACAGTTAGTTTTCTAATATTAAGTAGTTACTTTTGTCACTTCCATTTTACAGGCAAGAGATAGGAAAGCTATGTAAAAATTCAAGCTTACCATTGCAATGTTTCTGACAGAGCTGAGAGCAGATCACAAGACCCCTGAGTGTTGTACCAAGCTGAGGGATGGTCCGAGGAGGCAGGGAGGTAGTGGCAGCACACCAGCAGAAGAAGCATACAGAGCTGTAAAGTGAGCAGTGCCCATCATCCCCATGCATTACTGAATTGAAAGGAGCCAGGAACTTCACAAACCTACAGCCAGCCTGAACCATTGCTCCACAGAAGTAAATGGTAAATGTTTTTATTCAATATAAGGAAGCAGTAAGTTACTGTAATTTTATCTGGAACTTATTTACTAATACTTTGAAATGTTGTTGTTCACTCTTGCATAGTCATTGTGCCATTCCCAGCACAAATCTGGAAAAGGCAATATCAAGGGTTAAGTATTCCATCTGACTCAGACCAGGGGTTTGTCTTCATGTCTGAAGCAAAGATGTCTTCCCTCTGGTCTGGGAAGATATGGTAGCTATCAGGCTGCTACAGACAGAGCAGACCTCTAGTTTTCCCTTTTCCCCCACAGTTCTTTCCCTGTCTGTGGAAAACTCAGCTTTTCCCTGGCACTAGGCCTGGAACTGTGGTTTTGTCTCTCAGGTGACAATCCAATATCTCTCATTACTGTCTTCCCAGCCAAAATATCTTCCATGTAACCACAGAAGAGCATGAAGAGCATCTGGAGGAAAAGATGCTCATGTGCAGAGGGCTCTGTTGTGGTGGTTTGGGCACACTGTTGAAAGGGCAGGTGTGGGTTCAGGGTGCCTCCTGTCTTTTGGAAGAATGGAGTTATTACCAAGTGTGTAAGTGGCCTACACAATCTCCTTTGATTTATAGCAAGCAACTATTTTCCTTTCTTTTTACCACTTGGAAGTGAACTACACTAGTACAGCAAAAGGGCAGGCAAGAGTTATGCTGTTTACAGAAAGAAAAAGTTAAAAATACTGGAATTCAAAGCAATTCTACTGTTGTTTTGCAGTCCAGTTTTCAGACTGGAAACTGGCTGAAAAGCAACTGTGCAGCTGGACACAAGGCTGTATGGCCCATGATTTTCAGAAGAGCCACAAGCGATTTTGCAGGTTTTCCATCAGAGTGTTGGTACAGACGGCAAGGCTTCCACAGGGATTTGCTCCAGGTCTTCCCCTGTGCCTCTTGCAGGTGTCATGGGGAAGCCTGGAATAGCTGAGCCTCGGGGATGATTTAATTCCTTGCTTCTGCCCTGTCATTTAATCTCCATTGTTCTGCCTTTTCCCTGTGAATATGGCTTCTGACAGTATGGTTGCTGCCTTCTCCATCAAGATCACTTGTGCCTTGCTCTAGGGACAAGTGACATAAAGCCCTTCTTGCTCAACAAGCGAGGCCCCTTGTGCTGCCATTACAGAGCTCTGACTGAATGCAAAACCCGAGCTGGTATTGCTCATACTTAATCAATTGTGTCACTGCCAAGGTATTGGTAATTCTGAGTTGTGCCTGCTAGGCAAGCTGGGAAAACAGTAAGGAATGGTCAGGAAGAAAAATCACTTTGCAACAACCAGACATGCAGAGTCTGAAGTGGCAAAAATTTATGGCATCTGCTCCTTGGGCCTGAGACAAGATGACTCCATGCAATGCAAGGTAAGCTCGTCTTTTTACTTTTGTGCTGCTTTCCTCTCTAAATTTCAAACATCAGAGTTTTCACTTTTGTGCCATGGTTGAAACTGTTGATTGAATGCTCTCTTCTGTTGGGAAAATTTCTGGTTTTTGCATGGTAGGGCTATTGCTTCTTAGAGCAATACTTCTTTACTGCACATTTTAATTATTGCTCATTGAGAACAGGATAAATGGAGCTTGAAGTCCATAGCACTAAAGCTATCCACAGACAACCTAACTGTGCCTGTTACTGTGCTTAGATGATGTCAGCAGCATACCATTTACCTAACCCATAAATGTCACTGATGTGATTTGTGCTGCTGAAGAAGATTTGGGGAGAAATTCTAACACGCAGCAAAAGAAAGAAACCTTTAAGGAAAAGATGGACAGGCAGGATTTTCACACTCACTGTTCATATGTAAGAGCACGGAGAAGCCCATATTTAAGGCAGCAGATTTCTGCTGGGGGTGAGCACATCTTGCACATCCTTTGGCACCTGTGCCAAGGAACCACCTTCCCATGGCACGCCGTGCCCACAGCAAAACCCTGTGTGAGCCCGGTGGGCGTGAAGAGGTGCCAGGTGGGTGCCAGCTCCGTGCCTGCCAAAAGAGTTATCCTACCAGCAGGGGTTGGGAAGAGCATGGCTGGGCCAGGGGAAAGGCAGACACCCAGACATACCGAACTGCTGCTTTGAGCAGAGCTTGCTTCCTGCCTCTGCTGGAGCTGTGGGCTCATGCTGTGCTCCTTCAGGGATGTAGGGCACTGGTGAGGGATGTGGGGAGGCTGCCTCTACCAGCCTTTGAATTCCAAGTAGAAATTTTGCTGTTTGAGTGGAAGAAAAAGTCTTGCAAACTCTTGTGCACTTGCCTGTTCTCAGCCTGTGGTTCCGTGGGTGGGCTCGGACCTGTGACTCTGAACCCATGCTTGCAGCAGCATCTGCAACTCTGCCTCCAGCTTCTCCTCTGAGCTCCCTGCTGTGCTGCTCCTGGGTCCCCCTTCCAGCCCAGGGGAGGCCTTCTGCTCCAGAGGTGCTGTTCAGAGCAAGGGGAGGTCAGAAGGAGAGTTGGGATATTTTTGATTTTTTTATTTTTTACAGTCTCACAGTTAGCCATGAGACAATGTAGGTCAGTGACAGGGCAAGGCTGGGGACATTATAGGTGTAGCTGTTCTTTGTACATCAGGGTGTCACACAGCGTGTTCCACAGCCCGTTTTATTTTTGGAGGGGTGGCGTGAGGGGAAAGTTACACCCTCTGAATTTAATTCCTGATTTATGTGTGTCAAGTTGGCTGTATGGGGTTTTTTTCCTTCTGTTTCCCCCCCCCCTCCTTTTAGGGGATAAATTTATACTTCTTTCTGGTTCTCCATCCTGTTTGATGAATTCATGGTGCCATCTGCTGATTAGAGATGGAATTAGCACGGAGTCCTGGTCGGGGATAGCATTCTGCACTACAATTCAAAAGAGAATTTAATTGTGATTAAACAACATTTTTAAACATGGGATGCACAAAATACGTGGATTTTTTTTTCCCTCACCAGAAAAGCTCAGCACGTCTAAATTGCCTTGACTGTTTTGGCATATATTCCTGTCTCTGGAGGAGCTGGAATAAGATCCGTACCTCTGAAATGTCATTCCAAAAGTACAGTAGAGGTCGAAGGATTTCTCCTTGCCCCTGTGCTCAGAGCATTTGTATACTTCTGCCCCTGCTCTCCCCCTCAGATTGAGAAATTTTGAAAGCTCAAAGCATTTTGAGCTTTTTGGAAAAATGGAAGTTTATGTTTTTTTCCCTTTTTAAAAAAAACAGCAGTAACAAATCCAGCAGATCAAAATGTATGCTTTGAATTTGTTTGTGAAGCAGACAAATTCTTTCCCGTTTTATCTGGAGTCAGCAATATTATACAATATGATCACATGGGCAAATCTGTGACTTAAAAACCCCAAACAAACAAACCACCAGTGAGTGGGGAAAAATTGATCTCGGCTGTCTTTACATACGTTATTTCTAAATTTCAGATTTGCAAAAGCCCCAAACCTCTTGACTGGGAAACAAATAAATAATTTGCCGGTTCTACTGATGGTACATAAACAGGGACGAGCTTTGCTCCAGCAGATCTCTCCTCCAGCTGTCTCATGCTATTATTGTCTTTTCTGAGCTGACTGCTTCTCTCCCAAACTATCTATTTCTCCTGAAGCAGCCGGCTCTTCAGGAGTTTTTTCCTGTCCCCAGGCAGATGCACAGCATTGCCAACCTAAGAGTCTGGCAGTCAACCTGGAAAACAGGGTTTGGGGCTAGAGTTAGAGATCCAGGACACCTCCATCCCCAGGTGGCTGTTGTTTTTGACAGGCTCTCTATGAAAAGTGAGCAATAGAAAATACGTAGGAATCAAGGGGAAACATCTTTTAAAAATATAAGTACTTCACTGAATGCAGAAGAGCTGAGAGGCTTAATTGAGATACTTTTGGCTTTGCTTCTGAAGTATCTGGTTATTTTTCCTTTAGAAGAAAACACAAAATGTATTCAAAATGGCAAACATTTTCCACATATGCTTTTAAAGCACAGCCCCCTTTCTGTTCTTTTTCTGTAAGCACAGTGATTGCTCATAATAGCTTGCCCGTGTTCCTAAGGTTAATAGATAAAATAGATAAGAGATAATAGTGTTCCATGTAGCAGTGCTTTAGGGAATACTGTGAATATTGAGGTAATTGGGGAAGTCTGTAACGGGGAACAGGGGGTCACTGAAGAGAAGTCAAGGTAAGATTAGAAAAGCTGAGCTGGTGATCTCGGGAATACTTGATAAAGGTCAGAACTAGAGGCCACCGGATCACTTTCTCTTGAAATACTGAGTCAAATAAAAAAAGGAGAGGGTAGGACTAGAGCAGCACCCATTATTTCTGACATCTAATTATTGTATACATATTGTTATTTTAATAGGATTAGCCAGCCGTAATGGTAAAGCAGAAGTCCCTTCCCTTTATATACCTGAGAGATTAGTCTGCCTACCAGCAGTGCAGTGGCATGCTTAGAGATGGGCATAAAAGATGATGGATTGGTTAAGAAATAACTTTGATGGTGTCCTTATCTCTTTGTAAAATTAGGTTCAACTTTGAACAAGCTGTTAATCGCAGGTGGTGGTGAGCCAGCTACAAGTTAAGAACAGGCTTGAGTTATGCTATAAATGGACAGCCAGTATTTACAGGAAGAATGTTTGGAATTTGGATGGTCGTTATTTTTAATCCAGGTCAGACCTGTTAAATTAGTCTTTCAGTACAAACAATGCAAATGGGATTTTTTTATAATGGGCCTTTTTAATCCCACCCCAGGGATGAACACATAGAATATTTTTTGCTTTCTACTACTTGCAAGAGGAACAAGTTAGAATTACCTATGGCTTCTCAGTTTAAAGTGTTCCTCAGTCCTTCTGTTCTATCAAACCCTATACAAACTCTGTTGTTTAATAGGAATAATTTGTGTTTGATGAGTCCTGGGTACTACAGCCATGGACCAGCACTGCAGTGAGGGTGGGACTCGAAGCTGAGGTCAGAAGGGTGGATGGCTCCTGTCTGCAGGAGTTTGTAGCACAACATGGCAACAGATGAATGGGGAAGTCAGAAAAAAAAGAAATTGAGATGCTGTTGGATAGTAGCTTCAAAACACAATTTGTTTTAGGGTTGCCATGCTGTTTTGGTGGGATTACTAGGAGCATAAAGAAGGAAAATGAAGCAATGTGATGTGTGTCTATGATTAATTCCTGTTAGAGAAGGAGAAAGCATGAAGATAATTATTTGGAAAAGTAATTAGAGGATATTGGAAACTGGATGCATAAGTTAAGTTGAAATTAAGGAGGTTCTGGTGGGAATAAATTAGGGTGCACATTAGACATAAAGAAAAGCAGATTGCATTTTGTGTGAGAAAAATGTTGGCCTGATGAAAGTGATAAGCCAGGAAAGTTTTGGAGGGCCTTATATTTTTGGTTTTTTTCACTCTTCACAGTGGCACTAGTGACTGTGCCAAAGAGACTAACCAAAAAAACATGACTACAGCATACCTGCACTCCCTTGGTGAGATACATATGCTTAATTTGAGCAGAGATCCTATGAAAGGCAGATGAAATCTGTATACAGAATTATGAAGAGATGACCTCAAGTTTTTCAGTTATGTCAGCAGTGTGATCTTTGTAAATAAGCCTTCTCTGCCTCATTTTATTAGAACAAATACACAAAAAATATAGGGTACCCCAATGGTTGGTGACAGCCTTCACTGTGCATAGGAGCTGGATATTGCACATCTAGCAGTTTCCTTAGGCCAGTAGCCTGGGGCTTTAGGTCAAGAACTGGACCTCCTACAAACCCATGCTGTTGGAGTGTGCCTCCTCTCATTTATAGGTCTGTGTTGAGATTGCTCTTTCAATTCCCAGCTCTTCCATAGACACGCTGAAGTCTGAACACCAGGAGTGGCCTATAAGGTCAGCAAATGCCTCTGTATGTGCCACTGATGTTCTTTTCTCCACAAACATTTGTAAGCACTGCAGTGCCAGCTCCTGGGCTAGCTCCTGCCCTCGGCTGCTGTTGGTGCTCTGCATGCTCCAGTCTTACCCGAGCTGCTGAAGGGAAGTAGGGCACTGAAACACAAACTCAGGCAGGCTCCTTAAGTTACATGCACCTTCACACTGATCTTCACCTTACATGGACCTGAATTTACAAGGCAAAGGAATAGTTAAAAGACTTGGAGCCAGTTGCAGAGGAGTGAGAAAACAAAGAGGCTCATTAAACTTTATGTCTACAAGTCAACTGTAAACTGCATAGTGCCATTTTTGTTAATGCTTTGAATTTTAATTGCATGCTGTCTTAACTAGTACACATTTAATCTTACCTTTTCCACATGGAAATAGAGAATGAATCCCAAGTTTAATTTAAAAGCTGCACAAGATTTTGAGGAATGCTGGCATCCATGTTAGTATGTAGGATACAAGTTTGCTCTCCATTTCAAGGAGAGGAAAGATATTTTCACTCTCAAGTCAGGGACTTGATTTTACTATCCATAAACCAATTAATAACATATTAGTATATATGACTACATTCGGTGTTTGCTGACAAGTCCACATGCTTCTGTGTACAACATATTTTCTTCTGAATACAACATCCTTCTTAACCACCAAAGAGTATAAATATTGGTCTTAGTGCTGGAACAAGTCACATGTCAAACAAGTGAATCATTCCTAAACACCATGCTTTACTGTGGAATTGCTGAATTTCTGTGCAGATCAAAGCTGTGATAAATTCTGATGTTTCACTGAACGTGGCTGTATCCATTTGTTCTGTTCAAGCAGACTTAGTCCAGAGAGTATTGCAGTGTGTTTCAGAATGAGTTCTCTTTATTAAAGCTATTCACATTGGAAATAATAGAGCAGCACAAATTTAAGCTTGAGCTGATTGAAAAACTTTTCATGGAAAGTTCTCTCAGAAAGTACCAATTTTCCTGAGAGGCACTCCCACTTTGAAATTCTCTTTAGTTCTCCAGTGTACCCTGAAGCCTGTGTCATTGACAGTGGGCTATTTTGGGCAGCAGAGAGCCTGCACACAGACCTGGCACAAACTGTGACCATGCACTCATTTTTCTTGTGCCTTGTTAGGCTGGTAATCCCCTCCATCACAAGGTGTTTTTCTTGCTGAATCTAGTTTCAGATAGGAGCAATAGCATCAGCAGAGCGGCAGATGTGCTGGGACATTGTGGAACAGCACAGCACAGAAAGTGCCTGAGACAGATGCGGAGCTCACAGATTTTCACAAAACTGTGTTGATTGCTACCCTGTTGGTATCATCTGACTTACAGAGATTCCCAGCAGCTGACAGTCAAGCCTTCGGTGGTTTTCTCACAGTAGTTCCACATAAACAAAAGTTTGGAAATAATATTTCCAGTTCTAAAATGCTTTATGGTGAATATTGGCTCTGTTAGGCAGTGATTAAGTGGAAGCTGGTGAATCACTCAGGCTTGAATTTGACACAAAAAAGTAGAAAAGTAGTTTTTATTTTTTTTTTCCAAGGTAGGTAAATACTTATGTTCAGAAAGAGAAACTGAATGAAAATTACTTCAACTTCTTGAATACAAAGGACACATATGGGATGTATATATTTGCTTATATTTATAAATGTATCAGTTGAAATTGTAGCAGTTAGTAGGAATTGGAAATGGGTGTACTTATGGAAATGGGTGAGGATTCTCCAGACTCTTCACCTTGGAGTAAATTATTGTCTCAATGTCACTTTTGTGGGTGACTCCATAGGATGTGGAAGAAAAATGGTTTAAAAACAGGAGAAAAGTGCTGAATGCTAATTTGCTTACTCCAGAGCTGAATGGAAAAGGCATTAGGGAAAATACTCTGAATGGATTTGGCAGCCTGTGCCATAAGAAACATTACCCATAGCACATGCAGACAGAGCAGTTAAGTGTTAAGAGGAAACAATACTTTGGTTTTTTTCCTTGAAACTCATCTTAGTAGATATATTGTTAAGAAGTGTAAATCTGTTATAAGACACAATTATTTCATTTATTAAACATTCTTTGCTGCTGCTAACAGCTGGGAAACCATGTGTAAGAGGTAAAACAAATCCTCCTGATGCTTGGGGAGCCAGGTTATTGGAAAGTCAAGGCTGTGTGTTCATGGGCTGGTAGAAACAGCAGTGCTGGTGTGAGGTGCAGGGCAGCCACCCTTGGAGAAGAGATGTGGATCAGAATTCATGGCAGAAGCAATTGTGAGCACCCATGTGCCCTGGCAGTTTGTCCTTGCTGCTACATCTCACTTCTGCACTTGGAGCTGTCTCCACACTTCACCTTTATTCCATTTAAAACACAGGTATGAGTCATTCCGCTGCCAGCAATGGGATTGCTCATTTCCCGTGAGTAAGTCTGCATGGAAATGACACTGACACAAAATGCTAGATTTATTTGCCAAAGACACACATGGTTAGATTACATTTATGTTATATATCTGTTTTTATCTATCCGTCTCTTTTCTACAATAAATCAGTGCCACAGGATTGTTAAATAAATATTTACATGAAATACATAGAGAAGGTTATACAAATTCGGTCATATTGACATTGATGATCTATTTTATATTAATATTTATGCTCTTTGGTTTGTTACAGGTGAATTATAAATATTGTGTTTCTTAAAGCAAGGTTTATTTAATAGCAACTTTTGAGGTAATTTTCCTGGCATATTTTGTGGAGAGCTTGTTTTTGGAGCACAGCTCTACTCAAAAATCCTGTATTTCCAAAAGTGATATGGAAATTTGGTAGCATATTGGAGTCTGATGTCCTTGGAAATAAATCAGATCTGGGGCTAGAGGAACTTCCAAGAATCACCCAGGGTCAGGTAGCTCAGTTGTGGCATATCTTTCATAAAAGCAATGAGGAATCTCAGTAAGTTAATAAGCTTGCGAGTCATCAGATTTTCCACATGCAGTCATGTAGTGCAAGTGCAATAGAGTGTATTAATAGTACTCCAATGTAACATTTTCCAAGTGTTTTGTAGTAATACTGGTTGGGTCATGTATTTCTAACAAGCATTAATGTTCCTTGGGGAAGACTCAGAGTATAAGTGCCTTGTAGTATCATAAAATGTGGAATAATCAAATCTGTGAAGGACAGGCCACAGTGAAGCTGACAGGAATACATGATGCTTGTGTGTTGTGGAACAGCCATTCCCTCTATTTCAATGAGGAGCTGGAGGAAATGATTTTGAAGAATATGCACTGTGTACATGAAGCAGAATGTAATGTTACATAATGCTCAAATTTCCTACTTAATCAACATGTGGCCATGGGGGGCTTCCAGAACAGAAAAGACCTGGAATTGCTGCTGTCACCCCAAAATCTTTGCCCACTGTCCTTTGCTCCCCTTGTGTTTATTTTCAATGGCACCTGGCTCCACACTGAGTTGTTGGACAGTCAGGGCCATGTTCTTTGCCCCAGAGTTTGGAGAAGGTGATGATGAGATGCCACATGGGTACCATTCCCATGAGTTAGTGTTTTAGTGAGGACATCCTAGAGTGTGAGCCTGACTCATGGCTGAGGCTGAAGAAGAATTGTGTCACAACAACATTTGATTAATCTGCATGCTGTTATTTTGAGAAAAAAACAAATCCATAGTTGAAAGATGCACCCAGCTAAGAGAAGTTCCAGTTGAATATAATGTATTTCCATTGATGGACCACATGGGTAAGGTTGATTCTTCCTTTTGTACGAACTGTTACTATTCACATGTCATTAATTGATGGCAGTATTACCTGCCTGTCAGTATAGCTAATAACCAGTGCCACTGCAAATGATGGAAGGTATAGCTTAATAGCCTAACAATGTCTTTAAATTTCAGCCCCAGACTCAGTCTGATGTCTGACTCTGCCCAAATTTGTACCCAAATTTGACCCTCTCCCCTGCTGCAGGGATGCCCAATATACCCTTACACACAGACATCTTTCCTGCTTTGTCTGCAGTTAAGGATGCTTGTGGGCAAGGCTGCATGTGAAAGTATGGATCTGCAGGTTCACATCTCCTGTGATTGTATGTCATGGCAGTCTGTTGTCACCTGCCCTCTGGTGATTCCTGAGCTCTGCAACAGCAGAGCATCCTGTCCCAACTGAGAGGGGAACATTTCTCATAGCCCTGCAGCTACAAAATCTTTTAAGTCAGGGACTGAAGTATTTTTGTTCTGTTAAAACTTCATACACACACACTTATACCCTACATATGACGATTTACAAGAACAACTTATGTTTTACAGATTGTATGAACTTCCAAGTATATTTTAATATGGAAAAATTTCAGTTAATATCATAATCCATGTAATGGATTAACATCTGGTTCTGATTTCCCAAACCTCAGCTTCCAAACTCTTCAGAAATTAATGGGAAAGTCAGTAGACAACTTCAGCACAGAGTGTAGTATTAATTCTTCATGTCTGTTTCATTTTACTTTATTTAGACTTGAAAGATATTCTGTCTTACTGGCATGAGTTCAGAGATATCCCCTCATCACCCATGAATGGGAACCACATCACTACATCCTCATATATTATAACTCAAAGGAGAATTTTGAGGGAGAACAGCCAGAGAAATTCAGCCCAATCCATGTCATGAGTTGTATAAAACAGTTCTTGTGCTTTCCACTGGTATGACCCTTTGTTGTTATTTATGACTTAGTTGTTTTTTGAGATACTTTAATCAGCGGATTTAGAATTTATTGATTAATACAGGTCTTCATTTGCAGAGAGAAAGGGCCTTGTTAACCCCCGTCCTGTAAGCCAGTGAAGAATTGGGCCAATCTAGCAAACTCAGGTTTGTTGTTTCAGTCCTAATATGCCACACTATGGGAGTTTTGCAGTTGATATCAATGGTATTTATGAAACAAAAGAGAAAGGTTTATATGAGTGTTATCTATATGTGGCTTCTTGTGTTGTGTTGTGACATGTGAGATATTGCCATTTTATTTGCAACTGCATTGGTGTATACTAGGTAATAAAGTGTCAGGACACTGTGAGGACTGGTGGCTCCCGTGGGTCTGGGAATATCCCCAGAAGATGAAAGGGCATTTGTAATCATTCCTGGTACGTGACTGCTAATTCAGAGTAACCATTTTTACCTTTCTTTTATGCATTAAAAAAATTTGAAATTAACCGTCCTTTTTTCCTTTTGCATGGAACAATTATTTGCCATTATCATGAGTATGTAACTGTCACATACAAGGTATTTTTTGCCCTTATAAACTCAGCATGTGCTTTCTTGGCACACCAGTATTCCATTGCTACAGCTAGTGATTTACGCTCTTCATTTAATATAAACTTGCCAAATAATATGAAGTCTGGTTTGACCCTTACATCTAAAAGTGATGGTAAGACCAATTTTTTTATGTCCAGAAGTAGGACTGAATGTAGAGGAGAGTAAATGCTCAGAGTGCTAAATGCTCTCAGATTTATATCTTGAGATCAAAGACCTAATCTCATCAAATTAATCCTTTCTTATGAGTGGTAGCCACAGAGTAGCCAGAGTTCAAGAACATAATCATGTTCAAAAAAGTTTCATAACCTAAGACTCATTGTGTACCTCAGGTATGCAGGTGATAACAAGGATATAGGCAGGTCATGTGGCTGCAGGGCAGAGGATATTTAAATAAGAGATGTGTCCCTGGCCATTAGGACCAGAAGGGTACAGACAGCCTTGAAGGCTTTACAAGAGAAGCAGTTGGTGAGAGAAGACAAATTTTGGCAAGAATGAGGGAGAGAGGGATTGTCATAAAAGAAGCAGGGTAACAAGGAAGATAAACCTTTATTTCATGTAACTTGGGTTGCTGCCTCCTGAGAAGCTGCTGCTTTATTTTGCTGCCCATCAGGCTGTGGCAATTCTGCTCTCACCATAGGAGGGGTGGGGGTGTTTTATCCCATGCAGCTGGCAATGGGAGTCCCATTGCTTCAGTTCTGCAGCTGAACCTGCAACATTTCTGTGTGTTTAGAAGTGATAGCTGGAGGTGAGGGTGCTGAGGTAGCCCAGAGGGAAAGCAGAGCAGTCCTGAGCACCACAGTGAGACCCTGTGAGGTGTTAGTGTCCACCTTGGTGGATCTGTTTAGGCTCACAGATCTCTGTTTCACAGCTGAGCGCTGCACTGGGGCTGCAGCCATGACCCAAGTTCTCACCTGGGCTGTAAGACAGGCCTGAGTGTCCCAAGCTGTGCAGGAAGGTGCCTGCATTGGGTCCTGCACATGGGCTGGGACTGGAGTGCCTTCATGCCCCCAGTAAATCAAAACCTATCACCCATTGATTCAAAGCACTCCTAAATAAATGAGCCTTTCAGCTGGTGTCAATAGGATTTCTAGTTTCTTTCCCATTCCTCAGCATCCTTGGGTCCCCAGAGAATATAATCAAGCACAGGAGACTGTAACAATCAGGGCTTGGAGATTATGTAGTATCCAGGCACAGCCTTGAGGAGTCGTGTTTGCTGACATTAGGTTGACTACAGCTTTACAGTCATTTTACACATGACAGCACGTCAACTGTGTAAACCTTGCTGGAACAGGAGATTGCCTATGACTAGCTGCTGTGAAATGGAAATGATTTGTCTGTGTCTACATGGACTGAAAATCATGGCTACTGTTTGCTAGTCATTGCCATTTCTCAAGCTTCTTTTCTAAGTTGGTGTAATTTTGTAGTGGAGACAAGGCATTAAAGAAGCTCACAGTGCAGGTGTGTGTTAAGACCAATTTCATCAGTGCCTCCCATCAGCCTCCCATCAGACTGAATGGGCTTCACCTTGAGAGCACAGATCATATTGTATTTTCACAACTTCAGTAGAATTTATTCCAAGGGAAATCTGTGCTCCTGCAGAGGGAAGTATTACCCAAGGTCGCTTAGGGTTACAGAAATGAGCTGTAGCTGATGTGATTTTTGGTGGACAACTTGTGAATTCAGGTACTATTTAGGATAACTGGTGTAGAGTTTGAGCCCTTGGGTTCCTGTGCTTTCAGGGTAACTGTATAGAAAATAATAGATGTGCTAGCCTGCCTCTTGCATCATAGCAATTTTGTAAATAATGATTATGCCTGTTCTCATTTTTCAGACTTAACAAAGCTATATAAAGTTTGTGGTGTAGTTAAATTTTAGTATAATCATTTAAGTATGGCTTTTAAGAATAGTTTTGTACAAGTTAACTACATTTTGCTTTAAACTAGCACAGAAAAATTGAAAATGCTTTGACCTTTTTGACCAAAATCAAATGTTCCTGTATGGTCCATAACCTGACCACTCTATGTGTCACAAGAAAAACAGAAATGTTCCATTTTAGTTTTTTGTGATATTCTATTTCATGTGACTTGAAGTACAGTAAAGGTTAGGATAAACAGACCTTATGCAACATAACATCCAAGTACAGAACATTTTATAAGACAAAAGGAACAAAGACTCCCACTGAAAACCTGCTGGTGTCAAATAATCATTTATTTTGCTGTTGTTGACTTGTCCCTGCCTAAATGACAGGGGCTTAGCTACAGGAAACAATATTCCAACAAATGCTTGTGAAACCCTGTATAATTCCTGTCACATCAAAAGCCTGTGTGGAATTGTGTGCTTTTGGCTTCAGTGCTCTTTTTTTTCTCACAAATGCAGAAACAATACATGAAGAAGTATTTATGCCTATCAAGAAAGAAGGCTACTTTGCTTTGCAAACACAGCACATCAATGAATCTTAAACTGTAGGTCTGAAGTTTGGGTGAATTTCAGGGCTGATGTCAAATATTGTGCTCAAGAGCTTTTTCATCATGCCTTCCATGTTCCTGTGGTAGCTGCTTGTGAGGTTTCGGATGGCTTCTGTTGTTTGCTCTTCTATTTTGGCAGAGAGGTTACCTTGGGAGCCCATTACCTGAAAAGCAGAAGACCTCTGAGCAAAATGAGAGGCTACATATAACCATGTTTATTGTACTTTTCTTCATCATGTCGCGCAAGCATAACACAAACACATCACAGAGCTTCCGAACAGTGAGGGTTTGATCTGGGTTCAACTGTAAGCATAAAAACAGGATTAAAGGCAACTCTCATATGCTCATTAGCAATGGGAATCTCCCTATGTAATGAAAGTTTCCCAGCTCACTGTGGGAAAAACATTGTGCATGTTTTGTCTTTTATATGGCTCATTTTAATTTGTTTTCTATTTTAATGACTAGGCAGCTAAGTTCTATCACTGTGTGCCTTCGTTTGGCCTCACTGAGAATGCCTGTGAGTGCAGCTAAGGCCCAAACATGGAAAAGCCTTCCTGAAAATGCATAATTACAGTTTCAGAGTACTTGAAATGTCTTCAACAGTTAGTGATGTATAACCCTCAACAGGCCTCAGACAAGGTCTTTTAATGTTACATTTTCTTATCTGGCGAAATACCAGACAGCTTCTGGCACAGTTAATATCAGGACATTCGCTTAGAATTTAATTGACTCTAGACTCACTGAACATTTTAGCGAGGTTATGTTATAAACAGATGCACACGTTCCTAATCTGTGACTTTGCTCCCTCCTCCCCCACTGCCCCAACATCCCTTGAATTCTTCCCTTATGGAAAAGTCCTTCTGATACCAGCAGAGAAATTGGTTTCCAGCTAAAGAATTCCATGTGGAGAGAAGAAGACATTTCTGCATGCTCGCAGAGTAAGAAAGGAATAAGTAACATATTGTTCTTGTTCCTGCCATGGTTCTCTGGGGTGGACTAGCAGGTGGAGCTAACCTGTGGTATATTAGTGGGGTACCTAGAGCATAACCAGAAACAAGGGAGGGGTCATTAACTCTATTGTTTGTGTGGTTTCAGCCCAACTTAGTCCTTAAAAGAAGGAAAAGCATCTTTTGCATAGATTACCTTCCCTGTTCTGTTTATCAGAACCTGGCAATGTAGTAAGACATTTGTCTAATCCACATGTAAACCATTTTTCAGTTTGGAAGAAATGTAGATTGTAGACATCATAGTAAGTATTTGGAAAAGATAATAGTTTTCTATAATAACTATTTTTAGCTGACATTTTATTTTAACTTTTAGACAAGTTGCAAGGGTTGTGTATGGGAAAGTTGTACAGCTTAGACCAGATTTATGGAACTGAATTTTTCCACTGGGGAAAGTAACTTTCTAGAGATCCCAGATGGTTGCATGTTGTCCAGCCACTAAATACTTTTGAAAAGCCTCAAGAAAAGTATTATAATTTTAAGAAGAGCCTCTGCAGACCTGCTTTCTCGGCTTATGCTAATGTTGTCATTTGAGATAGTAAACTCTTACAATTCTATGTGTTTTCCCTCCCTTCTTCAGCTTCTAAATTTGAGGACTTTTTTTTCCAAATTAAGGCAATGCTCTGTTTAGTTTATGATTTTTGCTGACCTTGCAGGTTTTTCCCTTATTTTTCCCATACAGACTTTATGCTAGTGTCATTTCAAAGCTGCTAAAATATTACATTGGCTCAGAAGCCACAAAATTCAGAACTAGGCTGCACATCTCCAGAGTTAGGTGACCTCAGACAATGAGTGAAAAAGCAAAATTGGTTTGAGATCCAGGCAAAAAATTTTGCATGTTTTGAAAAAAGATTTTGCATATTGTCATTCCATTCTCAATCTTTATTTTTCTGTCGCTCTTCTTAATTCTGGATGGATATGAAGCTTCTCATAGTATGAGAAAATTTGCTCCTGTTTGGATACAAGTATCACAAGGTAGGAGGAAGAATGGCATTAGAGGAGACTGTGACAGAGAATTAAAAATACTTGTGTCCAAATACCTGAGAAAGTAAACTGAACTGGGCATCAGAGCTCCCTCTGCACTGGCTTTGCTGGAGCTCCTGACTGCCTCCAGACACAGGTTAATAATGATGGCACTTGTCTGGGTAGGTGAATGTTCGACATAATGGGGTCAGGGAACGTGGAGGAGGACTGCAACGATCTTGTACAACATGCTGTCATTTGAGGAGCAATATGTGCTCTGTCCTGCTCGTGTGAAACGTTCCGTCGACAAACAGTGGCCTTTCCCTGCAGCTTTAATTTGGTTGTGGTGAAAAAATGGAGTTCACAAAAAAGCAACATCTTTACTCTTCTGCTATCAAGACCTAGAACAAGAAGTCTGACTTGACTGAAAAGGTGAACAAATGTTAGAGGTGTTTATAGTTTATTTTGGTGTCAGTAAACAACTGAAACTGTACACTTAAGACATTTCTACCTGGCCTGCCTGTGTTGACAGTGTGTCTGGGGGATGGCAGGGTGTGCTACCAAGACTTTGTGTGCATAGATGGTCCTGAGGCTTGTTATGTGAAGTGTGACTGAAATGACAGGTTGGTAAAACAGATTTTGTTTGACCTCTTTGGCTTTTTCTTTTCTTTTTGTGTCCGCTTTTGCACAAGTACTTTCCTTGTCTTTGCACGATACAACCTGGTGGAAAAAACAAGACCAAGAATGTAGGAGGAAGGTCACCTGGTAAAAAGAGAATGGTTTGTGAATTTAATGGAAATACTAGAGAAAAATGCAAGATGCCATAAATGTATAAAACGGCTTTATTCAGATATGAAAGTATTGAGCCAGAGCACTTTTACTATAGAAACAGTGAAAAACACCAAAATTTTGGTGACTTCAATTGACAGAGGATGCGGTCTTATATGTAGTGGAAAGAGACAGCTGAAGTGGAACAGAAATGGAAAGAAACATTTTAAACTTTTGCTTTTACTGACACATCCACCTTACTGAATCTTCCAATTTCACGACAGGAACTAGGTCTGTCTGTGGTTATAGAAAAAGGACGCAAAAGTATTTTGCCTTAAGGGACATACGTCTTCAGAGCATAAGCATGAACCAAATATGGTATCTGGACCATTTTAGTGGTGAATGCCCACAATTTCTTCTACAAACATATTCAAAGCCTGTGAAAAAGTCCAAATGAAGCATATAGACACTGTAGATGACACCTCTCTGTTTAATCAGTATGACCAAACTGCAGGAGTCTCCAGGTAATACTCTTGGAAACAGTTTGGTTTACCATTGAGCAGTTTGGTAAAACAAAAGAACACATGCAGGTTTCTTACTTACATTTGTTTCCTTGTTTCTAAATTCCTTCTCCCTCTGTAGTCTGTAGTGGTCTATCTCGGCTGTGGCTTCTTCCTTGGCCTGCTTCAGCCTTTTACCCTTTCCTAGAGGGGGAAGAAAGAGGCATTTATTTATACCATCCCTGTATCCCCAAAGATGAATCTCTCCAAATCACAGATATTTTAGCTGGCACAATAGAACACTGACTTTGCTGGAAGTCTTGTCCATCGGATTTATTTGCACAAGAATAGTCAGAATAGATGAAGTGATTTACTCAGAACACTTTTTGACTGCTAGCCAGTCATGCAAGTACCCCTCTTTTGAGACCAACTTCCTGTGCAGAAGCACACATCAAGTGAAGAGCTTCTTGGTTTGCTGACAACAGAAGTCTTTCTGCAAGTAGACATCTTCCCGCAACACAAATGCATTTTTTTTTCTAATCACAGCTTGGTGTTTAAATAAATATCTATCTTTTCTTCATCAGCAATAGTAGCAGCCAGATAGCAGATTTTAGTTGTCACGGATGGGAAAAGACGTTATTCTGTAAGATTTCCTGTATTGATTGGTTGCCAGAATCCCTTCATCCCACACCAACTGGATTCTGCTTAGAGCTGGCAGATATCCAAAATAATGCAAGATGTCTTAACCACTACCAAACTGAGTTGCAACTTTCAGGCTTTGTCCTTTTTTCCCCCATCCTTTTCTACTAATCTTTGTTAAATGCAGAGGTGGAGTGACTAAGACAAGGAGGTCCATTCTTTGCCAATGCACAGAAACCATGAAAGGGATTAAATTTTTTTTTTCTTTTCATTTTAAACAAGAAGGTGATCTGTAAGGTGATACTTTAGTGTGTAGTGGAAACTAGAGCCTTCCTCCTCACCAGGCTTGCTTACGTACCTAATTTTGTTTGCTGTGAATAGTTTGTTTTAGGTAAAACGCTATAGGCTTGTCAAATTAAGAGCATGTAAGTGATTGCAGGACTGGACATAAGGTCCTTTCTGGATCTAGTAGGGCTGTCATGTAAAGAATAAGAGTAAATGGTTTGATGGAAATGTGATGTTTAAGGTTCTACATGAAGGAGCTGGTGAGCATGTCATAAAACCCCTCTGGGCTTCTCTGTCATTTATAAAGTCAGTAAAGTTGCATGGATCTCCTCAGGATTCTGCAACACTACCTTGTGAGGAAACAGTAATTTTCTACCTGCAAACCTCTTGCATGGAATGTTGGTATGCTATACTTGAAACAACTGGGCTGGTGCTGATTTTTGGGGTCTTTTTCTGCTGCACAGCTAGAATTTTAGGAATGGGGGGAATAAGGTTGCTTCCTTTTCTTAACACGAGAAACATCTTCGGTAGCTGAAAAATTGCTTAGTTGCTTAAATTAGGATATCACAAGAATGAGTGTGGCGGCCTAGGCAGCTGAAAGAGCCATCTTGATCTCTTGTGGCACACTGATTTATTTACTTATGGTAACAACCTATTTAACGTCACTATTTTCTTTTCTGAAATCCTAGGAAACATTCTCTGCCTAGGCTAGGAAGACAAACATAAATATTTCTCGTTTTCTTTCTCCAAGCTGTTACACTGGTTTGGTTACATCTGAGCTGGGCTTCTCCAGCCTTATCAGGTGTGTCATATAGCAACTTGCACCCACTGAGCATGGCATAATGAGGAAGCTGAAGTTTGGGAGGAAGACTGTTTTAATATACCTGAGATTCAGCAAAAGCCTGGGTAAAATACCTGATTGAGCAGGAAATGACTTCTCCAGCTGATTGCTCCTTCCAAAATAATTATCTGCAGATGGGTGAGTAGAAGCAGAGAGATGAACAAAATGGGAATTACTTTTTAAGTCTTGATTCCTGGACTGTTGGCTTATTGTGGAACCCTGGGGGTGGCATGTACACAGGCTTTTAACAGGAAGGAGCAGCCTACTGAGGAACTAGATAGCTTTATTGACTCCCAGTCCATCAGTGCAGGGCTCTCGTGTGTGGGAAATTATATTTCTCAGAGTCCTTCTCCCACTGAGCCACTGTGCTTATGTATAAATGGGAGAGGCTGTTTTAAACCTAGTGGGTACCTTTCCAGAGTTTGCATTTGTTTGAGAAAGGCTGATTTCCCCCAGCTTCTGCCACCCACTGTATGAAGTGTTGGGACCAGGATGAGTGAACTGACAGATCTATGTGAGAGCCTGACTAAGTCTGGACAACAAAATTTAGAACAAGGTTCAGGTCTGTATTTTGAAGTTTCCCTTATTCTCCTCTCCAAATTTGGAGCTGATCAGCCTTTTGTAGAGTTTCCACTCTGTAGGAGTGGAGCTGGGGGGTGATTCTCTGGAGCTGGCAGTCAGGGGGAGTGACTACGATGAAGCTTTGCCAATTTCACCAGCTGAGGAACTGGATCTCTATAGCAAATTAAATTATTTCAAAATCAGTGGGATTTTAATTTCAAATTCCATCTGGGGGGCCATCTGTAGTAAATATGTTGCATATTTGGCCAGCAGATAGATAAATATATCCATTTAAAATGCAGAAAATGGAAAGAGATTAACTATAAAACAACAGTTCGGTTGCCTCTGACAATGTAGACAGTGAACCAAAGAGTATATATATACATATGTGTCACCTCTTGTCAGTGCTCTGGAGTAAGCACAATACATAGGGTGTCACTGTAGGGTGGCAGCCATTTCATTTTTCCATGATGCCTTTAGGATTGGCACAGCAGGAACCTGCTGCTTCCTATTTAATTAAGTGGAAAAGCTGTGAGTAAATTACTGCTAGTCCAACAACGTTGTGGACAGAATCGGCAACTGCCAACATATGCGATGGTGCATATGCTGCACCTGATTAAGTTAAGCAGAAACTAGAGCTTAACCTGCTGTTCCACTAGGGACAAACCAAAATTAATTAATCAGTCTGTTGTTAACCACTTGTCTGCTACCGTAGTTGTGCGATACAGGACTGCCTTTTCAAAGCCTTACTGATCTGCTGGGCTGGTTCGCTGCAGAGCACAGCCAAGCTGAAATCAACCCTTACACACTGAAGGGTGGTGCAGCACTGAAATTCAGCCAAAATCATGGAAAAAGAGGGCAAGAAGTGCAGGAGGATGGGCAAACCAGCCCGGCCCTATGACATTTCCTCAGGATCACAGAGGTGAGGTACAGAAAGCCCCAAGTTTGAAGAGATTTTTGCACAAAGATCATGCTGTGGGGGCCAGGACTGCTGCTGGCCCTCTGTCCCTCCTTCCATCCTTGAAGATGGTGAGCAGCAAAGCAGCTGTGCTATGCCTGGTTTCCTTGTCCACAGCCTATACATTTTTAGGCATTGTGTTATATTGGCCAAATTTTAAAAAACTTGCTGTGACCAGTCAGCACTGTACAGGATTATCTTGCCTTACATGGGAAGGTGTTAGCATGGAGAAAGGCTGTATTCTTTTTTCTAGGTATTTCTGTGATGTTCATGAAACACTTTGCTTTGGTTAGATCCACAAGAACTGGTGTCTTTTAGGTTGTTGGAGTGTTTTAGGTCTTGTAAGAAAGACAGTAGGTTGCAGAAATGTTGCATTTTAATTTGTTCAAACACTAAGTTATCTTACTTTCCAAAAACTGCAATGCTAAAATTGGAGTTTTGTTTTCAAACATATTATCTAGGCTTCTAGCTGAATTTCTGCATAGAAATCAAGTCATTTGAAGAAGTTGCCAAAAATTAATCATATTTTCTTAAAATAGAACCATTTCAGTTGTCTTTGCTAAATTGTCTGGAAAATGGGATTTGGGGATGTGCATCGTGAGAAAACTATTTTGTACTTTTAATAAAATAGAGGCAGCTGAGCATTATGTATAGCTTTCTCAGTAGATAAAATATGTCTTGGATATTATCCAAGAGAGCATCATGGATATAATTTTGTTTACAATATCTTATTTTGATTAACATTTGGTTTTAATCTGATTTTCTATAATCTTTCATCTGAGTTTTCTTTTTATTAGGCATGAGAAATTCAAGGGAAGATACAAAAATCTATTGCAGAATGAGTTTTGCTAAGCCCAGTGTTCACGACACATTTGTTTCCCTTGTTTTACCCAAAAAGATTTTCAGGAATTGATGTCTTGGCGCTGACAATGCTCAGTTATTTCTGGGATCCAAATTGTGCTTAAAGTAAAAATGATAGATGAAGCAGCACCATATTCCAATGGTCAAAGGATTGCAGACTGGTTTGGCTTGTGTTTAATCAATTTAATAATTTCAGCCTTGCATGTGTTCATTTAATTAATTATTTAAAATAGTAATAATTTTTCAGGTATGGATGATATCAGCTAATGATATCATGCCAGGAAAAAGGGTATTGAGCAAGAAGTAAGAAAAAGCATGTACAGAGGAGCTTTAGCATTATATTTTTGCTTTGTTTTGTGTGTATCAATATAATTTCCTTTGCTAATTTTTTCAGTTACTTCAAGTGGCTTTTACATTACTAACAAGTGCACATATGTCAGCAAAACCTAGGCCCATTAACTGTTTATATACAATATTATGTGTGTTCACACTACATTTTGATTGGTTATGTGAGTATCAACTGCAAACACTGAAGGTTTTGCATCAGGGTAGTTTCGTTAGTCCCATTTCCTTGCAAATGCCTTTTCCTGGTGTGCCCCAGGAACAAGCTGCCAGCTGATGTCCCAGTGTCAGCACAGCAGCCGGACCCATCGGTGCAGCGGTGTTGTGCAGTGCCTGCTCGGGGTGACAAAGGAGGTCACAGGGCTGGGAGGGTTCAGTGCTTTCCCTGGCAGCCCAGACCTGCAGAGTGCAGGCCCTGAGCAGCAGCTGCTGATCCCAGCTGGTGCCAGGTGGATCTGAGCTGCCCATTCTGGGGTGAAGCAGCACCTCCCTCCTTGTTCCGCCCAGCTGTGTGTGCACAGGTCAGCCAACTGCACGGCACAGATCTGTTGCATTTCATGTATTGCCTTTCAGCTTAGCTTTTATGCTCAGACACAAACTCTGCAATCCTTTGTTTTGATCTAACTGCAGAATCAGTGTGGGAAAGAGACTGCTGAAGTAACCCCAACTTAGAATAGCTAGATTTGCCTCTAAAACAGTTCCTTTTGCCCTTATTCCACAGTATTTACCTTATGCTGGCATAGTTATCTAAAGTGGTGTAGTGACAGCACTATGGAAATACTTAAATTAGGGACAACATGGGCATTTTAATTTTGCTTTGTAGCTTTACTGCATACTTCTTGCAATGCTGAATATAATGGTTGTCTAGGTAAAATTATGCTGGTAGATTACCTATAATGTTTGGTTTAGAACAAAGTCCAGAGTGGATTTGTTTAAACTGTTTGCCCTTGATTGGCTAATTTTGGAAATTCTTGAGGTTTTTCATGAAATCACAGTGAACTGCTGAGGCTGGAAGGAGTCTATGGGATACACTCCCTGATGGAAGCAAGGGCAACTTGACTGAGGCCATATCCAGTGGGTTTTGAATGTCTCTGAGAATGGACATTCCCCAGCCTCTGGGCAGCCTGTTCCTCCTTTGCAGTCACTGGGTTGTTCTTACATTTACATTTGTGTATTGAAATCTTAATTTTCCTTAATAATTTTTATAAATGCAAAAAAAAAAAGTGATCTTAAAAGTAATAGAGGAGAAAGCCATAGTGATGATATATTTTTATTCTGAATAATTTTACTGATAGCAAAATTCTTAATAGCTGTTTTTCTGTAGCTGGTTAATAACTCCTACTAGTGTGTTAGTGTTGAGGTAAACACTGGTAGTGGTTTAATTCAAATTTCTGACTCAGAGGGGTCTGAAGATACTTTATCTGTAAGAAATCCCGTTCTTATCACAAGCACTCCAAGTGAGGCTGAGGTGGTGACAAGGGAGTGTGTCTTTTGCAGACTAGAGTAAATGCATCCGTAACTGTGTCTGGATTCTGCAAGACATTAATCTTTGGTCATCACTTTTATGTTATAATTATTCTTTTCATTTTTGGAGTTCCTTAATTTATGAAGCTTCCTTTTTAATTGACCGTTATAGAAAAAGCTAAAGTGACTCTTCTGGTTTTAAAAACAAACACAAATTATATTAAAGCAACAAACCCCCCCCACCCCCCCCAAACCCAAAAGTAATCCACTTCAAGCTAAGGCTTGATTCTGCAGTCTGTGTTCAGGCCAAACTCCTTCTCCTTCCACTGAGGCTGTGCCTCTCCAGGTTGTGTGCTCTCTTGCTTTGAGGGAGCAGTGTTTGCTCTGCCCTACATGAGAAGGGAAAAAACATCCCTCCCAGAGCTCCTAGTTTGGCTGTGTTAGAGGTCAAAACACTACTTAACTATCCCTTGCCTTCAGGTTTCTGCCTGAGAGAGTTCTGTTTTATGAAGGTG
Organism: Hypocryptadius cinnamomeus; assembly: GCA_013400635.1. NCBI lineage: Eukaryota > Metazoa > Chordata > Aves > Passeriformes > Zosteropidae > Hypocryptadius > Hypocryptadius cinnamomeus. The sequence goes on along the minus strand of VYZP01038603.1, from coordinate 111,465 downwards.
GGAGGATTTGTTTTAATCTCTACTGTGTCTGCAAGGCACAGGCAGTGCCTAGGTGCTTAGGGAGGGGACTTGCCCTTTTACTTATTTGTGTGTGCTGCTGTACAAATTGACATGTCACACTAAAAATTAATGAGCACACAACAATGCTGATTCACATGTAGAAGGGATATGGAAATTACACAAATTATTCTGTTTAGCTTCCATTCCTTCCTGGAAAACAAAACATATTCCTTTAATTGTGCTCTTGTTCCACATGATATCATTGTCATCCATTTTCTTTGCATTCTGCTGCTGGTTTCTGAAGCAAGATCACTCCAGAAAACAATATTAATTAGTGTTAGTATTAATTAGTGTCAGTATTAGTGCAGGTCAATGACTCATGTGGTTGTACCTGCACTCAGAATAATAATTACTTGTACCATGTAATAAAACTTCTGTGAATGATCTACTGCAGCACTGAGAGTGCTCATGGTTTTACTGTGACTTTGATTACTATCAGGGTGCTGAAGTCTCCCCTTAGTTTTCATATAATTTTTTGAAGCCCAGCTTCAATTGGGAGACAAGTTACTGGATTTTGTAAGTAGAGAGGAAAACTAAAAAATCTTAGCAAAACCTATTAAGAAAAGTAAAGTAAAGAGTTTGGAGTCTAGTCCTCCACAGCTGGCAGCCAAAGGAATGTAAGATTTTAATTTAAATAGCAAGGCAGTAATGGCATTATCACCATTGAGATAAAGGAAGAACAAATGCAGCTGACAGGATGAATATAACAAAGAAAACATTTTTTAATGCAATAAGGCACATGTACACGTAGGCACAAGCACACAGGGTTTTAAGCAAACTCTGAATGTTCAGGTTTGAGTTAATGCCTGGCTGCAGTCAAGGCACAGCACTAGTGCATGTATACAGATGAAATAATCTTTTTCTGTGAGCTACTGTAATTCTGAAGGGCTTGCACTTGAGAAGTACAGTAAAACCAGGCCAACTACTTACTTTTTTTGGCTTCCTCCAGTTTGTCCTTGGCACGTTTTTCTGCCTGCAAAAGCTGCTGGATTCCCTGAGACTGGCTGGTCATGCTGCTTGCTGGGGCTGGTGAACTTCTGTGGAGACTGGAGCTCAGAGGGAGTTTTATATAGCTGCCAGGCTCTTCCTTGTGTTTTTTGTTCTGTGTGTTATTGCAACAAGATTCCAGATTGTACCAACCCAGCTGGCTGTGCCTGGATTGCTGCTGGGCGCACAGGCCTGAGAACGCAGTCAGAAAAACACAGCAGAAGGGAATGTCCTCCTCTCCTCAGGGTCACAGAGAACTTGAAGTCTCTGATTAACACGTTGGGGCAAAAAAGAGCACTTCAAATAGCTTGTATTTTAATAGGGATTTTTTTCTTTTTTAGGCTCTTATTTCTGAAGCAGAATACAGTTAATCTTGTCTAGGAACTGAGGGGGAAAAATATTTTCTTGGCATTTTCTTTAAATAAAACTTCCCCTCAAAGTGAAGAATCAAGCTCAGTCAACAATTAATTTTGTTGAACACCGAGAACCGCTTGCAGGCTTCTGTTTAATGTTACTTCTTAACACTGCTTATTAGGGTTTTCACTTTAAAAAAATATTCAATAGGAATTAATTCATTGGGGACTAAAGTTTAAAAAAGCATTTAGTGATTGAGGTATGCTCTGCCTTGTAATCTGCCATGATGGAGGTAAGTGGAGATGAGATGGAGTGAGAAACTCTGGGATTAGCTCTAAGATCCAGACTCTTGCAAGGTATGAATGGTGGGCTAGGTTTTACTTTTAAGTCATAATGCACACAACAGTCAAATGAACGCCTGTGCATGGCTGTAAATGCACATCCCATACCCTACAGAAGGAAAGAGGGGTTTGTGAGCTACTGCATGAATAAGCAGCGTGTTCATCTTCTGAATCCTCATTAAAAAACCCCAAAAATCCCACCTGTTACAGGTAATTCAGCCATTGCATAGGAGAGGGACATGTCATGTTGCATAATTAAGATAGATATATTTTTTGTAAAAAAATACCTCACAGCACGAGTAAAGTATATTTATTACAGGTTTTTGATAGAGCTCTGCCAGGACTGGAGATCACCTCCTGATATAAATGGTTTTTTCATGCTGCAATTTTATACACATAGTTATATACTTATACATGTGATATGATTTCTGCATATATTATACAAAAAATACATTTATATAAAAATTAATTGGTGCTCTCTGTTAATGGTTCTTATTCTAGGGCCCTTTGTTTTCTGGGGCTTCCCAGGGCAGCTGTGTCATGCTGCTACTTTGCTGTGCTAGGCTGTTACCTGATTCTGATGAGGAAATGTGTACTACATGAAATAGTCTATGAAGTAGGCTATGAAGTATTTTTTTTCCCTGTCAAATAGCTGTAGGTTTGAGAGAAAATGGAAGGAGAAGCCTCTTGCCCTATTATTGTCTTTGGCAGTGCCCTGGAGGACAGCAGCACTGAGACCTGGAAAAGGAATTTGTTTTGTTTTCTGTTCTATTGTTTCTGTGCTAGTGCAAAGTCAAATTTCACTCAAGCTCTGCCTTTCTTACAGTGTATCAAACACTGAGTTTATTTCTTCATCCAGATGCTGTGTGAGATGCTTGCTCATCTCCAGCACTGAAACCAGAGGCTCACTCTAACTGCAGGACAACAGACACGGCACTGTTTTTAGAAGACTTTAATGTATCTTTTCATAAAGATTTTATTTCATTCAGCCAGAGAAGAAGTGATGATCATTTCTACAGAAAATGGAACAGTGGAAACTGTAGGGTTAGGAAGCCATTTGCCACTGCGATTCAGCTACAAGTGATATTACTGGTAAAGAAAAGCAGAAGTGGAAAATGAAAGTAAAAAATGAAGAGATCTGGTTTACTTGGGGCAGGAAACTTGAGCTCAGAACTTTAAAGCAGAAGTTACTTAAAAATTAAATAGGAAGTGGAAATGTCAGGCTTGTCTCAGACATCAAAAGTATATCCCTTTTCAGGCAAAGGGTCTCGTCAAGCAAATCTCACTGCAGCAAGAAATGTTACAAAACTACTGGCAAATTAAACTGCTTCAGTTTCTGGACTTGGCTGAAAGCATTATGGGTGAGACCCTTTGAATTTTCAGAGCAGTTCTCAATACTATTATTATAGTATTTGGACATTAATGATCTGAATTTTGATATTTACAATCCATAAATTAATATTTCACAAAAAATGGTTCTATATGATGAATTTTTATGGGAAAAAGATACAATCTTCAAGAGACTATAAAGTTCTTCCACTGTGAAAAAATTAATATAATCCTTAGGCAGATCATTTGATTTGCACATGTCACAGTTCACATTTTTAATATTTTTCTGAATTAAAAAACAAATTTCAATTTATGATTTTCCTTGTGGCTGGTTTCCATACAGTGGGGTGGCATGCCATGCTGGCCCTCATGGCATCAGGCAGGCACTAGTGCACATCTGCAGGGGAGAAGATGATAATTTATTTTGGCTGGTGCTTATACACATTTTGTTAGACTCCACACGAAGTACTGCCACTTAGAACTGATTTCAAAGCTTGTCTGATGATGCTGGTGATGACCTCAGACTATGCTGACATGGCACCTCTATGTAACCCACCTTATGGATAATTCATTAAAATAAAGTAGGTTAAGCCATGGACTGGCCAAACAGGCTCCTACTTCATCACACAAACCAGTAAGAAACTCCTCTGTGTCGTAGTTGCTGGCTTTCTTTCCAAGTCAGCTCCAGACTCATTTAATTAGAAAAGAGAAGCTGATGTGGTGACTGGTGATGGGGGCAGGAGAGGTGTTACCAAAGTGAGAGAGGGCAAAGAAAGGGGTTTTGTTATTTTTTTAAAGTCTCCTTTTTCTTCCCAGCATTTTGTCTATCTGTCTTGGCCTCCAGAATTTCCTGAGCCTTTTCTGGTTATCCCAACTGACAGAAAGGGAAAAATGGGCTCAGTTCTGGCATTCTTACTCCTTCAAAGCAAAGCTGTAGAACAAGAGCTCTTGAAAAGTGTTACAAGGGATAAGAGACCCTGCTGAGCTCTCCCTGCTGACCCACAGCTTGAACAGCAGAAACACTCTGAATCAGGCATTTTGAGTTTATATGCAGGCTGTGCAGCTGCTGTTTTATCTCTGCAGTGGGAAGGCCAGGGCCAGTGGCTGAATTCACCCTAGGTAATTCAGATTATTTGGAAAAAATCTGCTTGCTGTAACTCAGATTGAGCCTTATCTAGCACAAGTTTACCACCTTCTCAATCCACCTACTATTGAGCAGTAAAGGCAGTGCTGTGGCATCCTTTTATTGTGGTTTAAGTGTGCACAGACTCTCCCGTAGGTAGGAGGGCAGCAGGCGGAGTTTCCACTGAAACGTGTTGAACGTGAAGGTCTCCCATGCATTGTCTCTGTGGCTGTACTTCCCAAGGCACACACTTTTTAAATCTCGTATTTTTTTCTAATTATGAACCAAATTCTTTCCAAATGAGCCACTGTGTGCTAAGTAGCACACTCTGTTCAGGCTGCAGCTTCGAAGCAGCGACGTTGATTCACTGATAAAGCCTTTAAGATCAGCAGTGTGTCAGGCAGGGCAGCTGCCTCGGGTGCTTTTACGGGTCTTTTGTTTCGTTGCTCTAGAAAGGCCTAAGTGAGGAAAAGCAGGGTGCACACCTGCATGGCTTCCTGCAGCACGGTGGGGACTGTTCCTCGTGAAAATGGAGCACCTTCTGATGCAGGAGGATCTGTCACGCTGAGATAGTGATGGGCTCCTGTTAGCATCAACAGCAAAAGGTCTTTGTACACAAATTGGTACGTATGCAGTGAAAACCATCACACATATCTGAAAATCCTAGCCTTTTCTCTCTGAATTCAAAACCTCTGTTTGCTTACATTAGAAGAAAAAGTTATGAACTTTGTACTGAAGCTGTAATTATGTCTGCAAGCTAAGATTCTTGCTGCAGCCATTTTCTGACACTGACAGTTTCACTCTAATGACATCACCACAGTTGACCTCAGCAGCCTGAATTTCACCCATCAGCCTGAAAAATATGGGAACAAAAAGGTATGCAAAGATGAATAAATATTAAAATATTGCTAGAGGCAGCTTGCTGCCACACTGTCTGGGTAAGCTTATTGACTGCTGGCCAAGTCTGCAACACAGCCCCAGCTTCAGCTGGCGTAGCACTCTGATGACCCTATATTGAACACATACTTTAAACCAGCTCATATTTTTTCCTAAATGTGGCCTGTGTCTTAATGGAAGTAATTTTTTTTGCAGCTATAGGGGGTTTCACATTCAGAGACAGCCAGTGTGAGCTGTATATTTAATTAATTTTCCTAAAGATCTCTTCAACATCCAGGAGAAAAGTTGAGAATTAAAAAAGTGTCCTTTTTAAAAAAATCTCACTACCCATGTGATAATTCAGGTAGAGCAAATATTAATTTTTAAAAAGTGCAAAAGAAAATGCAGCAGAAAAAAGGCCATAGTTTCTGTGTCTGTAACTTCCACGTTAATTTATCATTTCACTGTCATTATGGTTGAGGTTATTTCCTGTTCTCAGTTTATGGTGTGATCACCTCAGCCAGCAAATCCCCACCCAGCAGATCACATACTCCCCCACACTGGCATGGGGGAGAGAATCAGAAGAGCAACAGTGAGAAAACTTGTGGGTCAAAGTATAAAAGCAGTTTTAAAAATGAGGGGAAAGGGTAGGAGGACACAAACTGACCAAAAAGAAGTCACTTCTCACCTCCCACAAGCAGACCAGTGCCTAGTCAGCCTCCAAAGAGGGGGTACTGAGGAAGGGCCAAACCCCAGTTCTGTGGCTGAACCTGGCAGCACCCCTTTGGCCAGGCCATGGTGCTGTCCTGGCTGTGCCCACTCCCAGCCTCCTGCCACCCCCGTGGGACACAGAGCTGAGGAGCAGAGAAAGCCTTGACACCCTGCAAGCCCTGTTCAGCAACACTTCTAACACTGGTGTGCTATCAGCTCAATTTTAGTTGCAAGCTGGCAAGGTGCAGGTTGTGACAAAGCAATTAACTCCATGGCAGCCAGCCCCAGCACACAGCTTCATTTCAAGGACTTCTCTTTTTTTTTTTTTTCTTTCCCCAGTGCAGCTATTTGCTGTCTTCTTTCCTATTCTTCTGCACCATGATAGTGCCTCCTCCCTTATTACATCCTCTCTATGATTCTTCACATTGCTGCCTTTCCCAAAAGAAGTTTGTAACGTCATCAGTGTATTTGTGCACCCAGGCAGGCAGGGAGGGGAAGTGGGGAGCCATGTAAGTATATCTTGAACTGTGTAGGCTAACCAACAACTTATATCCGTGTCACAGCTCAACATTCACATGAAGAAAACTGAGTGTACTATATCAGAAAAGTTCAGCTCTGTCTCAAATTAGACTTAACAAGATCAACAAAAAGATACCACAAAGAAAATAGCTTAACTTTGCAGCCTAGAGGAGCTGAACCTGTGGTCCTCTGCATTGTACTTAAGTGCTGTTGCTTTGTGTATAGCTTAAGGTTGTTTAATCAATTTTCTAACTTGTAACAAAAGCTTAATTTTCTACTCAGTCTTTTCATTGTATTTCATTCCAGCTCTGAGCAACACCGGCTTAAACTAAAAGTGAGAAAAAGGAATAAGAATTTCCTTCTTGTAGTGAAAGTATTAATACCTCAATAGGAAGAAGGAAAGCTTTATTTGGAAAGGTAAGAGAGAAAAGATGGGGTGGAAAAAATGAGAAATACTGGCAACCTTTCCTTTAAGACTAGAGTAGAAGTTGCTTTAGCTCAGGTAGTGTGTAAATTTTCCTGATGTTATTCTGATACAATTCTGAAGGTGAATGGGGTGTTTTTCTCCTTACTTTGTAAAATCAACTTTTAATTAGTGCTCCTAAACACTAACATGTACATGTATTTGTGTTAGTACATGTGTGTATTGAGATTTAATAATCTCTACTCCACCACTTTCCAGTGATCTCTAGGATTTTTGGTGTAATTAAAAAAATAAAAATAGAACTTATTCTCCCTTCATAAAAGAAATCAGAACATTAACTAATTTTAGCCTATCCACCACTTTACATCACGTCTCTGGTATTTCTGTTCCTTGTTTCTCTTGCTTGTCATGTGGCTGTAAGAGTAGTGAGTCTTGTCTCAGGCAGTTCCTCATTTTAGAGGGGGAAGGTTCTTTATTATCAAGCCTTTGTGCAGTGCAAACACTTTCCCCCCCTTTTTCTACCATTCTCTTGGTAGCTCGTAGGGACTTGGGTTTTCCTCAGCTGAAGGTAATTCTGCTGGTGAGGATCTCTGTATGATTTAACGTAGAGCCTCTTACAGGCTTGAAAAGAAGGTCAGAATTCACCATTAGTTCTGCTTTTCTTTCAAACACTTCACTTGCCAGTACCGTCAGAGCTTCTGAAGCTAAGCACCATTACAGCGCGTTAAACATGTCCGGAAGCCTGGCTGCCCACACGGCTGCGTGCATGGCCATGGCTGCGCCTCCCGCCTCGCCTTCCCCTGCCCTGGGCACTCTTCCCGCTTGGCCCTCGCCTGGGGCCGGCCTGCCGGGGAGGAGCAGGCAGGGAAGGCAGCCAGAGCCGCGGCTGGGCCGGGCTGCAGGCGCTGGGAGCGGGCCGGGAGCGGAGCTGCGAGAGCCGCCGCAGGGCAGCGGGGCCCTCACGGCACCGCCCTGCAGGAAGGGCCAAGCTCGGCTCCTGAACTCTGCTGCAGCCCGGGAGTGTTTGAAATTCCCCTTGGTCTGGGATGGGAAAGAACAGGAGTGGTGATCCAGAGAAAGATCAGAGGTGGCTGGTGTCGTCCTGGAAGTGGAATAGACCGAAAAGGTGCATTTCTGACAACAGTTATGCTTACAAAGGTGAACCGTGGAGCATGGGCCACCATGGGAGAGCTCCCTGTGGGCCTCCCTCACAGCCCCTGTGGGGGGAGTTGGCTCTGTATTTCTGTAGTTATGTCACAAAAGTTCTAGGGGTCAAACTTTGTCTGGGAGAACAAAGAGGAACAAAAGATTTTACAGAACAACATCTTGGAAGATCCTGGTCTATCTCAGGGAATATTTTCTGGCTCTGCAGAGAGCCACAGGATTTTTGCCATCACACAGCATTTAAAGGGAAGCCTCAATGCTATCTATGCTATTCTGAAGTCATAACGAGAAAGATGTGAATGACTTTTAAAAAATATATTTTTAATATGAAATGGAACTTCATTTACATTCAGTTAATGTTAGTATGAAAAGTTTGCTGTAGTAAATATGTGGTCTGATAGAAGCCGCTGGAATCAAAAATAAAGGCAAATTATGATCAATTTGGCAGTTCTGAGAAGCTGCTTATTTTATCTTTGAAATAAATGCCTGGATTTTTTTTTTTTTTTTTTTTTTTTTTTTTTTGAGAAAAAATTTGAATTAGGCTACTATGAAAGCACAAAAGTGCTCTCTATTTCTGTCTGAGGATATTGTGAATATTTGCACTGCTCTGTTTTGACACTATGGGTAATAGCAGAAGCAGCATGGATTAAACCTTTCTCACAGAGCATGGCATAGGCTGTAATATAAGTCTCTCAAAAGAAAAAAATCATTGCTTTGAAAAACCTCAAAAGATACATTAAAAAAAGAAGCCTCATGCTTATGGGTATGGTAACCCTTGATAAAAGGCTACAGAGTCTTGGCTCTCAAAACACTCTTGAAATTAAATTAAATCCATTGAAATTCTTTAGTAAAGGCCTAAGAAGTAATAGCTTTTATTCTGTCAGTGTGCCCTACTGGATCTTTCCCTTCCAAGCCACCTGAGATCCTCCTCTTAATAGCAGAGATGATTGTAGATATGTGTCCTAGAATCCACAACACTACAGCAGCTCATCTGTCCATTTCCCTTGTCCCCCTTTTTGAGGTAGGGGTGAACACTGTGCAAAGTACTGAGAGTCTCAGCAATTACTCCTTTTTTTGCCTCTTTCTGGCCACTTGACTCCTCTTTGCTTTCAGAACAAAACCAGCTCTGCTTTTATGAAATAAGCTGTGACAGTACGAGCAGCCGTTCCTGCATTTTGCCCATGCCAGCAGCTCCCTCTGAGTGCTGCTGCCCAGGGCCTCATGCTGAGTCTGACCTTCAGGCAGGCTTCTGCCCCCAGCTGCAGGTGGAACACTGCAGCCCTTTTGCTGGCTCCTGCAGCCGTGTTTTTAACGAATCCCACATGGGAAGAAGAGGGACAGACATGGTGATGAAAAGACAAGGCTTTCACCTTGCGAGCTTCAGTGAGGTGCGGGGGCAGGTGCTCACCTGCATCTGTCAAATAAATGTTGTGCTACAGTGTCAAGTGTGGATGTTGTGCAAACTGAATGTAATAGCAACAGGTTTTTCATAATGTGTATATTATGTCCCATGTATTCCAGGAAAAAAACCCAACAGGAATGTGTGCTGTTACCCTGGGGACTGCTCTGAAGCATTACAGGTAAAGCACTATCATTTCCTTGAAATGTCCAAGTATAAATTACCCCCTCTTATTGTAATATCTTTGATATCAGTGTTTTCTTCTGACTCTCTCAGGTTTCTGTTTTTGCAGTTCTGCAGTATGTGAAACACCTGTTATTATAGGTATTGATGATACTGAAGAAATAACAAAGCTCTACAGCATAGAAACCTGTGTCAATAGGTATGTGAATTAAAGGGTAGGAGGGGAGCTGACGGTAAGAAGTTCAGAAACCTGACTCTTTACAGTAACTTCGACTTCCTCTGTATAAAATTTTGCTGTTTTGAAGTTTGCAGGTTAAATATATAAAGGGATGACTTGGCTATGGGAACTTTCCCCTTCCTCAGACAATATCTGATAAGGTTGCTACCAACAAATCAAAGGTTTGTGTGAAAATATGCTTAAGCCTGCGGTTAGGTGTATGTTATCCTGTTTGGCTTACAAATCTTCATAGCAGCTTTGCAGCCTACCTTGTCAAAGAATCTGTTTGTTTTAGAAAACTGACCTAAATAATAATTTTGCAAGGAAAACCCCCAGAGTTCTCTGCAGGAGCATGATTTGAACACATTGACTCCTACTTGACTCCTACTTTAGTTCCACACCTACCAGCAGTTTGCTTGACCCCTGAGGCAGCAGCAAAGAGGCATCCTCAGCCCCAGAGTCAAGAGCCATGAGTGCTGTGGCATGACAGGGCCTCTACTGCAGTGTGTGGACAGCCTTGTGTGTGTCCTGGCCTAGAGAGGATACAGAGATGACCCAGTCCTTGCTGGCACCCCATGATGTCTCTCAGGTTGTCTAACAGCTGCAGGTAGCACTGGGGAAAAAGTGGTGAAGTTTCATTTCTAAGGTTTGTTCAAGGCATATAAAGAGGAAAAACTCCTGCATACATCTTGGCTGTAACTGCTAGAGTTAATGTACTCTAGCTTGCACTGAGATCCATGTGGGGAAATGGAGAGGCCTTAGAGGCTGTATTTCTTCCTCTGTAATCACCCAGAGCTCAGTTAAATGTTTTCAGGCTCACGGTTTTCAGTCGTGTTACTGAATCACAGGCTCTGCACAGCAACCATACAGCAGCAGGCTTTACAACAGAGGAAAGTCTAAGGACTGGGGAATGGCTTGAAGATTTCATTGCATTTACTACAGCGATTACACAGACTCTGAAAGTTCAGTTTTAGTAGTAGGTGAGGTGGCAGTGGGCTCTGTGTTTGGATGGAACCCTCATATTAAAAAGAATGCTTCACAGCAGAAGTGTTTCACGCTCCCATACAAATAGGAAACAGGATCACTCCACAGTGGCATAAATGGAAGCCTTTGCTTTGCTTTTAAAATTTCAGAATTCACCATCCAAGTGTCTACAAGAGGCAATGTGACTTCGGAGTCCTAGAATTTCAGAGCTATCTTGTTAATTATGCTGAGAATAATCTGGAGATGCTTGTGTCTGTAATCTTCCTGGTCAGCTATGTAGTTTTTGCAGCTACAGAACCTTAATTCTTTCATAGCTTTGTATGCTGGGCATACAAAAATTAAGGCTTTTCTTTCAAAGATACACTGAGCAATCTGAACCTCAGTCTTATATCCCAGCTTAATTTTCAGTTTACTGAGGTTCAGAAAGTTGCTGCTCCACAATGATCAATGGAGATACATTCTGGTGAATGTGTAGGAAAAAAGATTTTTATTTTTTTTCCCTTTCAAATATACAACACGATTTTAAACAGTGTCAAGCATTCAGACAGAGTGATTGATTTATTGGGATCTGATTGATGATCAGTAGTATATTTGAACTAAGATAGTTTCAAAAATGAATAAAACTTTTTATTTAAATATAGATTCCCTATTTCTAAAGGAGGTGAATGGAAATTAATTCAGATATTGTGTAGTCTTGTTTTACTTGTTGGGTGTTCTTACCACATGGGCAAGCATTGCCAGATTAAAATACATTATTGTGTGTAGGCTGAATGATACTGCAGTGTTTAGTGGAAAGAGATTTCTTTGATGAAGTCTAGAGAGCTCCCATACAAAAATACCAGACACTCATTCTACCATGTTTTGCAGTGTGGGATTTTTTTTTGGTTGATACTGGGCAGTTAGGAATCAGGGAAGAGTCTTCAGTGGATGTGTGGTGGTTGGTGTGTGCATGTGCTCATGCATCATGCCCACAGCAATGTTGATGAAAAGCTCTACCAGTCCTACTCTGTTGCGAAAATAATTTTCCATTCTCTACCCTCACTCTGAAACATCTTCAGGATGATTCCAGAGATTAGGAGAAACATAAAGGTGGGGTTCAGAAGGCAAAAGTTGTTAATAAACTGGAAGGAGGAAAATCTTTTTAAAATAAAATAAAAAACTCCCAACAAAATAAATGCATCGATCACTTTGAACTATCCTGCTGGACCTGCTGCTTATGTCTGTCTTCTAGCTGTTCTACCCATCTCTTCCTGAATTGCAATTTTAGTAAGTTCACAGAGCTGATTTAAAACATAAGACACCATGGAGTCCTCTCTCAGGGAAGTCTTAGCTGACAATAGCAAAGAGTGTGTTGGTTCCAATGTACTCTAACTAAAACTAAGAAGGATGGGACAGGCTTTTCATCTGGATAGCTCTGTGTGGAATGGTGCATGAATATACAAGTATGTGTCTAAATATACAATATGTGTCTAAATAGACATAGGTGTAGTCATATCAATGTCAGAAAAAGCTGCTCAAATACATGGTAATAGGTCTTTAGTGTTTATTTAGTGCATTTTAAATACAATTTTTCTTTCATATGGACTGTATTTTCAAGTTCATTTTCTTTCTGTCCTTTACCTCACTGGAGTATTCAGTTTCTTTCCACCTAAGACCAGCAGGAAGTCTGTAAAATTGCTTTCTTTTTTTAGTAAGAACTATAGGATTTGTTCTATAGTTTTAGTGTAGATGAAAGAAATAATGGATTTCTTTGAAAAAAAAAAAAACTAGGAAAATCGGGACCATTTTGTTCAATACTACACCACTGTTTTCAGTAATTGCCTTTACAGTTTGCAAGTCTTTCCACTTTATGTAAATACATTAACTTCTGAAAATCCCTTATAGCTGTGAGGTGGGGCTTTTTGAAGGAGGTGTTCTTTTGAAGGTTTGAGGGTCTCTTAAACACACATTTTCTTTCTTCAAAGTAAATCTTGTCGACTCCCTGTCACAAATCCTTCTTGTTAGGAATTCTGCTTGAAGAACTGTTTGAATTTCAATATCAAGTATTTCAAACAAATACATCTAATGCCTCAATACGTTTTTCTTAGGGTCAGTCAGTGGCCCTAAATAAGAAAGGGAAACTCTGATAATTTGAATTCTATTCCTAGCAACCCTTTGAAGAAAAGAATGAAATAAAATTTGAGCTTTTTTTATAGTTACTCCTGAAAACCAGGAAAGAGGAAGTAACTGTAAAGTAAACTTCAAATTTTTGAAGCTACTTTATCTGCTTCTTTATTTTGTGCTCCCATTCCCTATATTTTTGTAAGATGAGTGAGAGGTGAAATACTGTAACAGAAAATAATGCAATAACTTAAGCCTTTGGTTTTGGTCTTGACTCCTAAACAGAAGGAATAATTAAGTATAAGCATGTGTGTTATTATCAGTTTAAGCTGTCAAGTGAATAACAGTGAATATATGTGAGTTTTCTGTAGTGAAATCCTGTTCTAGAAAATTATAATGATTGCAGGACAAGTGGTCTGTTTACACATCACTGAAAAAGTGAGTCCATAAGACTCTAAAGCATTTACCTCTGAATTTTATTGTAGCTAAGAATGAATATTTTTCTTGATATAAATTTGAAAATTTGGAAATGTTATGATGCAAAGACTGTGTAGGCTACAAATCAAGAAAGAGAAAAGGTCCTTTTAAAATTTGGATATGGAGAAAAAGAATATCATACTCTCAAGAAATTTGCATAATAAAAGCTAGAATTTTACTCCGTGTCTCTGCATCTGTGGATGTGAGGAAGTATATATCTCATCTTGGTTTTAAAGCCTTTAGCTATGAGACAATTAAGGAAGAACACAGATTTCTTAAAAGATTGTCTGGTTTATGTTATGAGATTATACAGCTCAAGGACACCTTGTTAAGAAAACCAGAAGTGTACTTTCTTCTTTAAGTCCAGCCTCATTTTTATAGTCAGGGTCTCCAGGAAATAAAATCATAAATCTGGAATGTTATAAAATACTTTCCCATAATTCAAGGTCAGATTATAAATCTAAGTTACCGTGTCTCTTGCTAGATACGTATTTGCTCTGGTTCTTAGAGCTAAAAGCTTCCAAGAGACCCTTTAAATGCTATTGACTTTAATTTTAGCAGAAAATTTGAACATGACCCTTGCTGAGCTGGGCAGTATGAGCTGCTTAAAACAAGTATATGCTTAAAGGTTTTTGTGCAGCATGGAACACAAAACGTTTAAAGGATCCTCTTTGCCTGGTAACCCTTCCATCAATAAATGGCAACTATTCTGCAACATCATCCATCCTTACATGCTCATGTACATGTTCCTATATGTACCTACAGATACACTGAGAATCCTGTGGATCATTGGCCTTTTGGAACACTTCTTGGGACTTCACAAATGCCTGTAGAGCTGAGAGTAGAGCACAGCAGCCTGACACCTAGGCGGAGCTGGATGTTGTAAAAGCATATTGCATTGTACTGGTGTCAGTGCTTTCTCTGCTGAGATTTTTACCAGCATCCTGCTTGCATATGCAGAGCTCTCAGTGACCACCACCTCTTGCTCCATGATCTGCTTTTCTCCTGTGCTCTGCTTTTCCCTCTCCTTCCCTCCCACTCACAATTGCATTGCTCGAGCAGAACACAGGTGTGCTGCACAGAGCTGGCAGTCAAAGGGTGCCTTTCCCTGAGCACTGCTATTCAAGGGACAGCTGGGAAGCAAAGAAAGCCTCTGTCAGTTCTTGTCCCCAGCTTAGGAGAAGGACAACACAAATCTCTGCACTAGCAGTGTATGTCATCCAGTGATGAAATTGTTGAAATTATTCCAAATAATCCTGCAGAAATGGCCATAAAGCAACAGCTGTATCTTTTTAAACAGAGTGTGTATACCACAGGTAGATTAAAATATGTGATTGAAGTACAAGCCAAGATACACTGAAACATAAAATGCATCCCATCAAAGGTGCTGCCCAAAAGTGTTTTGGGGAGGGCTGTGTAGTAGATAATTTTGCTCCATACAAAAGTCCTATCATATCAAAAGGCAGGTATTGACAAGCTGAAAGAGCAGCCAGAGGCCAGGAAGAGCGAGAGATGTGCTCTCAGCACTTGGACTGTACAGAACTTCAAATGTCTGCACACTTCTGCAACATCTCCCCTGCCCCAGAGCAGGGTTTGTAGGTCCTGCAGCACCTGGGATTCAGTGTCAGGTGTGCTTTAGTTCAGTGCAAGCTTCAAATCACCCAAGGTATTGTGACAAGAGCTAAGAAAGCAGCTTATCAATTGAGGAAAACCTGAGCATCTGACTCTAAAACTTTTGCCAAATCTGTAATATAGTTTTTAGATGAGAATATGCATGGTATTTATCTGTCTCTGTACTTTTTTGCTTTCAGTAAGAAAGTGCTGGCACCTGTGGCAGGCACATTGGTGAAAAGGAGCTTGGTACATCTGATGTACAGAATGAAAGCTGAGATACCAGATAGGTTGTCCCCAAAGGATCAATCCTTTCATCCAAACAATCCAAAGGTAAGAAGGCATGGACTCACCTAAAGTGTTTCAGTGTGTTAAATGAGGTTGGGGATTGAGGGCCAGGATATCAACACTGCTGGAATACTCTGTTTTCAGCTCCCAGAGTATTCCTTACTGCATTCCTTACTGGGCTGCATCAAAATGCCTTAGCTGATCTCCAGAAACTCCATCTGCAAAGAGAGCTACCAGAGACAGCATAAATGAAAATGTGGCTTCACTGATGTAGCTGGAATTTCACTTAGCTGGAAAACAAGGTTATATTCAGTTCCTCAGTTATGAATTTTGCATCTCTGCACCATTTCTGGGCCTTGATAATTATCATACAGGAACCAGAAAGTGAAACCAGCTTGGAAACCTGAGAGCAGCATCGATTTATGGGCCAAGCTGAGGCAAGAGCAAGAAGCAGCAGTCAGAAATTTTTATTGTTTTTCAGTTATAGCTTTATTTGGTCTAATAGTCTTAATCTGACAATCCTGAAAAACACTGCTGGTGATCTTTCATGACAGTAAAGGTATTAAATATATCTGATGTTGCAGGTAAACAAAACTTGCTTCAGCTACATACATTTTTTGCAAATACAGCATAAAAAGTACTGTCAGTAGTTTAAGTGGGTATTTGCTGGGATTCAAGATAAATAATATATTTGACAGGACTTTGGGGTTTTGTTTTTCGTTTTGAGCTCTTACTTGTTCAATAAATGGTTGTAGGTGGTTTGGATGATTGGTAGATAATTTGTAAAACTGGTTTCACATAATTTAACTATTGTAGATCATGAAAACCAAACTATTTTGCCCCTTAATTAATCTGAATGTTAATGAAAGCATAGAACTATTTAAAATAGGTAAATATGAATAGATGCATGATCTTCAGAGAGATCCCATGGTTATATGGTTATACAAAGAACATGTACATTTTCAGCTGCTCAACTTTCTAACATGAGCTAGGACATGTATAAAACCCAGGCTTTGTCAAAACTACTTTTTCTGCTTCCTGTTACCTCGTGGAGTAGAGCCCAGGCCATTGTGGAAACAGCAAAGAAAGGCTCTTCCCACCTTGTTTTTGAACTTCTCTTTTCTCACCCTGCTCGTGTTCCTCACGCAGAAATATGCACGGAGCTTGTTTTCCTCAGGACTGGTATTTTGGTGCCTAAAAACTGTAGCAGTATTTGAAAGGTATTTCAAGCTACAATACAGTGTTTTGTTAGTCTGGCCTTACAGATTCATGATTCAAGAAGTTGAATTGTCTGTGAAGAGTAGTGAGACAGTTCAGGATTCTTTTCTGACAATGTGGGAAATTTGGAGAAAGGAAGGTTCTGAGATCAAGGAACAGCACCAAGGATTCTTTGATCAGGGACAGTGGATGGCAGGCAGGTCATGTTTTGTTTGCTATCATCTGTCTTTAATTTGTTCCTGTTTACAGTAGAAGAAGGAAAGGAAAATGATCAGGTTATTTGCTTTTCTTAGACAAATTTATTTGTGAATCTATTTTTCCATGGTCTCCTCCACCAAGAATGAGAGTGTGCTGATGGAGTGGGTAAAATCTCTCAGAAAATTCACCCCTCCAGCATGTGTCTCTATTGATTAGTGTGGAACAACTTTCTGAACCTCAGTAAACTGAAAATTAAGCTGGGATATGAAACTAAAATGAGGTTCAGATAGCTCAGCATAGATTTTTCTGAAGGAAAAGCCTTAATTTTTGTTTACAAGATTGCAGGCTTGACAGACTGACTTTGTTCTAGGAACCGGCACTTTATTTTTGGTTTGCTTCAAAATAAATTTTAAATAATGCCTCTGTATTTTAACTGAGAATCTCATAAACTCTAAAGAGGATCTTCTTATGAGAAGAAGACAAAAACAGACAAAGGCTCTTGCTAAATAATTGTTGCATGAAGTTTCATCTTCTGTGATATTTCCTAACGTACTAAGTGTAGGAAGTAACACTTGCTGTAAGGCAGAAAGAGGATGTGCAAATATTTTATGCTGATCTGGGGAGTGCGAGCACATTACCAAATTAGTATATCAGCCTGAGCTTGGTATGGGAAAAATGAGCTATTCTTGTTTACAATTTATATTGATAACATTTTATCACTTTTTAGAATAAAACTTAGAAACAGTAGTGATACTATATTTTTTTCCTTTATTTAAATTTTTTTTGACAGAGACTAGATTTTTGGCAGTGTACACACGAACACATATTATAAAACAGTTGTGAAATTGTGGTGTTTCTTAGGGTCCTGTTTTTACCCTAAGAAACATGAAAAGGTTTTTTTTTATTGAAACAAATGAATCTGATACTGTTTTGCTTCTCTTGTGATTCAGTGGCTCTGAGAATTCTAGGTGTTTGGGGAATACCACAGCATGGGATTACCAACTTCCCCTCCTCCCCTTCCACCATCCTTTTTCGGTTATTTTTGGCTCTTCCACTGCACTGTATGCACAGATTGTGTGTATTTGTAAGGCCTCAGCAAAATGTTTCTTGCTTTGTGACCCAGTTAAAATAGCCAATTTGTGCTAAATGTCTTTGAGTGCTTATTATGAAATGTGCTATAGTAAAATAGAAATTAGCTATAAAGCCCAAATAACAAAAAAAAAAAATTCTATTTCTTTCAGTGTTTGACTTCCCAATGCTGTCTTTTCTCTTACCTGTTGTAAATCACTCAAATATTTGCTTGACTCTGCCAAAATTTGTCGTGCACGAGTCTATTGTTTACATTATTGTTAGTTAAAAAGTATATATCCAATACTTTTGCACCTCTGTTAGCTGACTCTAGTTATGCCCATGAACTGGAAGTGATAAAGGAATATATTCAATTACATGAATGACTTTTGCATTACTCTTTTTCTTTAAAGTTTAGAATTTATTGCCTTTGCTAAATATTCTGGGGTTTTTTTAGTGTGAGAATAAACCAAGACATCCAGTGCATCTTTAGACAGACTTTTTTTTTTTTTCCAGAGTATCAGCACTATGAACTTATGACATTTTAAGATGGCTTGTAGTGTGTGTGAAACAAATAAACTGAATGGCTTAGAGGTATGGAAACTGAGGGAGGGAGATACAGACCCTGATGTACAAGGTAAATAAATCAGTGCGATCAGTTTGGGTTCCTAACTGTTTCAAATTCAAAGATGACTGCTGTGAGTTTAGATTATAGAAATCTTCCAGACTCTTGTAGATTTATAGCAGTAGTTTCTTGACAAGCCACTGAGGAAGAAGTAATGCCTGCCACATGCTTATCTTCGGAGACATTTCTCTAACACTTTTGGACAGCCCCAGAGAGAAAAATCTTGTCACAGTGTGAAGAAGGGTAGGAGATGGGCTATCAGAAGATGACCAACAGCATCACTGTCAGCAGACCAGCCTTCTAGGTAAAGATTTGTGGTTTATGCTTATAAATACCTTGCTCAAAGGCATTTTGTGCTTCTATACATTAATGACTACAATCAGCTGTGGAACTGCATGTCCATCCAAAACATAATCATAGCTGGGATATTAGAAAAACATTTGCTATAGAGTAATCCTGTGTTTTAATGGAAAAATGCACACAAATAATCTTGGCTATAAGCACTGTCATCTGACAGACAGTGAAACACTAGGACAACTTGTAGACCACAGCTAATAGGGTATGACAATGAATCTGGCACCCCAGGTGAGAAGCAGTCTGGGTGGAAGCAGGATACAGTGGTAGAAGCAAAGAATACAGAAGTTAAAATTATAGAAGACACCTGTTTGGGAAGAAGAGAAAAGGGGACAGAGAATTCACAGAAAGCAGGCTGGTCTGCTCATTTACAACAGAGACTAGAGAGCAGTTAGCATATTATAGGAAGATAGCCTGAAACACAGTTTCAGTAGCCTACCGTGACCCTGGTCCTGGCCTGCTTCAGCTGATGTTGAGCATTAAAAAAAGATGAAAAAAAAGCCCACCCTGTGTATTACCTTCAGAATAAACAGACTGGTCTTTATATTTGGTGCAGAGCACACAGGAAGCAATGTTCAGGAGATAAAGGAATACCCAGTGATCTGCAATGAGACCAGAATGTAAAGACTTTGAAAGAGACTGTTTGTAAGCATTTTCTTCTTTTTCTGTGTGGGCTCTTTTGTGTTCGCAGGTGCAACTATTGCTTTACTTGTGTTCTGTCAGGCCTTCTGCAAACATGGCCCAACTGTGACTTTATGGTGTAGGTAAGACAGCATTTACTGCGGAGTGTTATGTAATTAAGTATAAGTCTGCCTATAATTTGGGAAAATTAACCAGCAGGTATAGATTAGCTAGTATCAAGCCATCAGCAAGTAAGTAACCAGTTTAGCTGAAGGCAGGTTGATTTTGTGGAGGTGATAGGGGAGACCCTGCACAGAGGGAGCTTGTTTCGTACCTCCAGCCGGGGTCGTATTCCAGGAGTTTCAGCCTGATTGTTCAGAGGACAATGCCCTGCCTGGAATTCAGCTCGCTGCCCTTTAAAATTGTGGTTCTTCATTTGTTGAGACAGTCATATGAGTGCCTATAGAACCCAAAAGTTTGTACTAGGAAATGAAACTGGGGGTGGAAAAAGCAGAATAGGACTAAGAGGAGGAAAAATCTGACACTATTGAAGAGCTCTTCTGAATGAGAGTTCAAGAAGTGGTCCAGGGGAAGCAAATATTCAATTAATTGTCATCCCTCCCTTTCATTTTCCCTTTCAAAGTGAATGATGGAAGGATACAAAGAAAAGACGTTATGGGTAAAAATGTTTATTTGATGTTTTATAATATAAAATGATCTCATTCACAGTGCAATATTTGAACTTCTTATACAAAGTTAAATCCTGAGCTGTTCTCAGCATCCAGCACTCATTCAGAACCAGGAGGCATAGCAGATGTTCAGCACAAATCTAACAAATTCCAGGGCTTGTGGGTATTCTGACACTGTTTAAGGGTAGCAAATTCCAAGTGGGCATGTTAAAAGGAGCTATTCAAGAACGTTCATTTCACAATAACTGAGCCCACTGTTATCCTGTACTGATCTTATGTGTAAGCAAGAAGTAGGTGCCTGGCACTTCCAAGAGCTTCTTGTAGGCTTATTGCTCATTTTGGGCCAGATTGTGCAGAGTGCCTCAGGGATACCAGAATACGTTCTCTGTCCTGAGCAGGTACAGCACAGATCATGCAGGCAACATGTGAAGATGTCAAATCATCGTTGCCTGAGGGTTGATAGCAGCAGAGCAGTATGCTTGCACAAAGAGCTCTATTGTTTACTCTTGACCTTAAAATAATTTGATCCAATATGACACATTAAGTAGAAATGTTTTCTTTCTTCAGGAAATAGTTCTTGGCAATTGAAAACAAGCCTGAAAAAGTATGTAAAAAATAGATTCCTTAGCAAATGTTCAGTGAAACATTAAGACTGTTATATGTTTTCTAACATGAACCACGTTTTCACAGTAAGACTGTCAAATTAATTTTACTGGATAAAATGCATAATGCAGGTAGCCCCCTTGATTTAAACAGAGTTGCCCTTGGGATAAATTTATCCTCTGTCCCTTAGTGTTTGCAAAAGCATGTGACTTCAGTTTCTGTGAACTGCTTAATTCTGATATGCAGTGTGCTGAGCATCACTGTAACTGAGCTGAGTCATATGAGATGACTTCAGTGCAAGGGAAATTATGCAAAAAGAAGTCTGCATTACTTTAAATACAAATGATGTATGGAGTATGTAGAGATTTATTTTTTGTTTAGTTACATGCTTTGTAATTTATTCTTTCAAGGCCTCTGAACAAAAGGAAAACACAGGTGAGTTCTTGAGAATACATTGATTGAGAAAATGAATTCATACTACATTTGTAAACACATTAGCACAAAACAGCATTAGGTTTAGGTACCAGTGAAGAACACCATTGCCTGAATTAATCTTCTCCCTCCACACCATTATACCCTCCAAAAACCAAATAAATCCCAGTTAAAATTCTTGGTGATGAATGCCAAAATGAAACCATAATGACTTTGATAATCTGGATTTGGAAGTTGTGTTGTGTGAGGAATGCTGCTGTGTTATCTGGCTAAACTCTTAGGGAAATGAGCATAGGGTGAAACTGAGCAGCATGAAAACATATGAAGAGAGAACAAACAGAGTGAGGTTTCACTGGCATCTTTCAGTCCTGCTTCCTATGGCATTAAACACAGTGAGCACCAGGAATGGGCCTTTGTGAGTGGCACAGGCCCCGTAGGTGTCAGAGTGCGGGGGAAGTGTGGCTGTTGATACCTGGCAGCCGATGCAGGGTGGGCCAATCTTTGGGGGCAACCTGTGACACTCCAGCCTGAGACACAGATTTATTTGGCTTGTGGCTGTATCAAGATGCTGTTTATACCTTGGTTACTGTTGCCTTGTTTCAATCTTTCCAGTCTATTTCCTCCTGGCTCAGTAGTACCAGCCAGAGATAGGGAATAGTTTGGGGAACACTCTTGGAGAAGAAAAAGGGAATCTCAGAATAATATCACATAGTTGAAGAGTTCATGCTCTCCCTTTAGGGCAAACAGTGCTCAGTTTTATGGCTGTTCTCTACTTTGTTCTGCCCTTCACTGGAATAGGAAGCAGCTCCTTGGCTTCTCCACAAAGAACAGTAAGGTATTTTTTAGCTGCATTAGCATATGGTGGAGTTGTTCTGGGACAGAAGTGTCATGAATGCATGCTTGCTCCCTCCCTCCCTCTGTCACACCCTGCAATCTGATGTCTCTGGGCCACACCACTGACAAAACAGAGCTACAGAAACACCTCCTGATAGAAAGCAAGTTAGCAGGGACTGTGGAGGCTATGAGAGACCTTGGTGTCTCTCAGCTAGCTCTAACACTGTTTGGGATCTGGGCAGAGCTTTTGCACTGTCTAACATCAGTCACTGAGCACCTACAGCAGTTTTGTCTGATGTCTTATGAGAGGCTGTGCAGGTAGACGGGTGTGTGGAGTGTTTTGAGGATCACAGCTTCTGGCTCCAATGCTGTGGTCTTATTAGCAGTGAGAGAATCAGACTCTCCCTCCCAGGTTACCCAGGGGGATGAGTACAAAAGAGAAAGATTTCCAAAGAAATGGGTAACTTAAGCAGCTGCACATTTTTAATGTCATTTTAGAGATCCTTATTAATACAAATGGATGGTTCTGGCTTTGATTCTTTCCAGGACAGGGGAAGTATACTGCTCTAGTTACATACTGACATAATCATGTTGGCCAATTAAAAATTCAGGCTCTGTCCTGAGAAAGGATTTATTTTAACAGTCCATTGTTTAATGTGCAAGTAGAGTAAATTAATTCTCTCCTCAAAAGGAAAGTTTTAGGTTTAACCTTGGGAAAGTAGACTGCAGTTTATGTCTGAAAAAAGTCTTCATGAGTTCTAACAGAATCATAGAATGTTAAATGTTGGAAGGGCACTTGAAGATCATCCAGTCTCAACCCTTCTATAGTGGGCAGAGAGATCTCCCACTAGACCAGGTTGCACAAGGCTTTATCCAGCCTGGCCTTGAACACTGCCAACACTGACAACTCCCTGGACAACCTGTTCTAGTAACCATCCTCACGGTAAAGAATTTCTTCCTAATATCTAACCTAAATTTCCCTTCTTTCAACTTGTACCTTTTACTCCTTGTCCTGTCACTACAGTTCTTGATGAAGAGTCCTTTGGCTTCCCTCTAGGCCCCTTCAGATGAGGTCTCCACACAACTTTCTCCAGGCTGAACAGCTCCAACTTTCCCAGCCTGTTTTCGTAGGGAGGGTGCTCCAATCCTCTTATCAACTTTGTGACACTCCTCTGGACTTGCTCCAACAGTTCCGTGTCCTTCTTACGTAAATTTGTAACTTTGGTCATTAATTTTGACAGCTGATGGTTTATGGTCAGCAGTATACCTAGAACAGTGGGATCACTGGAGTGTGTGATGTTCTCACTAAATAATAGATAGGGTATGATGCAATATTTCAGTGCTGTGGAAGCTCTGTAAATATCACACAGCTAGAAAAAATCCATTCTGCAGGAATTCGTCTTGGGCTCGCAGCTTGAGGAGTTGAGTGGAGATTGTACAAAACTACTGGGGAAGGTCAGGTAGGAATGGAGCCTGGTTCTTTTTGAGACCTTTACAGGAGATCCTTCACAGGATGTCATGCACTCTGCTCATCAGATGGCACATGTCAGCCATGCTGGTATCCTGCTTTTGTCTAGGATAAAAGGGACTAAGATGTCAGGGCTGCAGGCAATGTATGGCTATAGTCCAAATTTAATTTGTGACAACTCTAGGATGATGAGGCTATTTTATATCAAAATTGGAATCTCTGGAGTGTCAGAGCAATATCATTGGATCAGTTTTGTTCTGAACACATTTACAATATAATTATTATTACGGCCACTTTGTATGGAGACATTCTGCTTAACGAGAGCTAAGATTTTGGTCTGTGTTGTAAGACTTGACTCAAACTTGTAGAAGATGTATTTAATCTTAGGAGGAGTTTGATTCAGTCATGTCATTTGTGAATTATTATGTGAATTTTTGCAACTTTTTCCCATGTGTTGCTTAGGAAGTCTCTGAAGGACTTATGAATAGGCAGCATAAAGGTATTCTCTTCCCTTCTTTATCTGTCTTATGGCAGGGTTCTGCTGGTTCTTTTAGAACCTTGGAGATCTTCAATAAAAGAAGCAATCAAACATTTCTTCCCCTTTTAGTCTACTATATAAGGGACATGTGTTACCAAGTTGTTGAGAACTGCCTCACTGCATGAAGTGAGGGAAAATGTCTTTGCTGTACCTTGTATTAAGTCCATGAAAGTGACAACATTCCTCCTGCACCATCATGGTAAAGAATTGTATCGAGTATCGATTGTATTGGTAAAGTATTGTATCGAGTTCTCCAATTCTAAACATTACAGAAAACAGAATTGGACTGCCTCTATCCATTTGTTGTGTATTACTGTCATACCCAGAAAGACATCCTTGTAGAAATATTCAGAAATATATCCCACTGAATCACAAAATAGGATTAGAAGGGACGTCTAGAGATCATGTAGTTCAACCCCATGTTTAAATGGTTTTCATTTAATCATCAGTAACTTCACCTGAGGATGCATTTTTATGAAGGCCTTGTTATCAGAACAAGTGTTTTGGTGACTCGTGGTTAGGGTTTCTCTTTCTCTCAACAGAAATCTCAAGAATCATACACAGGGAAATGTATGGGAATCAGTGAATGTGTGCAGGAAAGTGCACATGAAGGGAAAAAAATGACTTTGCTAAATCCAGTCCTATGAAAAGTGAAGTCTTGTGTAGCTCCTAAGTACAAAGGGAGAAATAGCTGAAAATAATCTACTTTAGTTGAATTAAGGAAGCTAAGTATTACTGCAGGAACCTAAGAAAAACCCCTTTGACTTCCTGGAAACTGAAGGAAGTTTTTTTGAAGAAGTAATTGTCTCTGACATCACTACAGTGCACTGCGAGTTTGCGAGTGGTTAGTTAGAGTAACAGAGGAAGCAACTCCTTCACAGATAAGCAGGCAGTGCAATGTATGTGCCTAGTTAGTCTCCTTCTGGGTTCAACTTTAGTGAAGAAATTCTTTTGCAGACAGATAACATTTATTTTGCTTTCCAGAGAGAGACACATGCTGTTTCATAAGGATACGCCTGATTTCCAGAAATAACCATGTTTTTGTGGCTTAAACTCTTAGCATTTGGTGTTGCGTTTCTGGGACAGGATGCTTTTCTCAAAGGTAGGTCGCAACTGATCTTTCTTTCTCTCATTTTGATCCCTCAATATCCTCTGTAGAGGTAAAACCAGTGAAAAGCCTTACAAAGTGCAGAAATACCATCTTGGTTCAGAAATTAGAATACAATTGTATGCAATGGTGTAAGAACCTAGGTCAGGAAGATTGGTGCATCATGTACTAGGCTAAAATGTCTCCCGCGTGGTCCCATGTGAGAGTTATACGGACCATTTTAAAAAAACAACCACATTTGTAGCTAAATTTGAAAAAGAATACATTTAAGTCTCTTATATAGACATGTTCCATGTAGTTTTCATGTTCAGCTTCATCTCATGATGTAGTACTGGTTTTCTGTGTTTAAATCCTTCAAGAAAAACATCTTCCCATCAATGTTAGCCACTCCCTGATCATAGAATCTGCTTACAGTTCCTCCAGTTTTGATTTTTTTTACTGCAGGGTGGTTAGTAACAAGTTCTAAAAGTTGTAAATTAATCTTTACTATTGGTAAATTACTTATTTTGTAAAACATTATTTTTTTATTTTGCAAAAACTGCTCCTTAGATAGTCTTTGGAATATTTAATTAACCCATTGCTGCTGAATTTGTTGCTTGACTTTTTGAGAGAAGGCTAGAGCTCAAGAGTATGATCTTGCAAAGCATGTTAGATACTACAGATAAAGAGAATAGCAAGAAAAGCAATTAGTCTTGAGGTAATAATGTAAAGTCAAAAAAGTACCCATGTTCAAGAAAATATTTTCTTCAGAAGAAAACGCAACATTTTATGTATATGTATCTTCCATCAGTTTAGCTGGTAATGTAATTTGGAATAGTTGATGGCAGATGCAAAGTGGCTTGAAATATTTTTTCTGAAATGGCAGCGAGTTATATGCAGGGCTGAAATCTGTTTTCATTTACATTGAATTTATTCATGCTTCTACCCTCATATCACTATAGTAACTCCAGGTTTATACTGATGTAAGCGACAAAATGATCTGCCTTTAGCTGATAATCAGCTAAGAACATTTGAAGCCTGAGCGTTAGCTCTCTTGTCCCTCAAAGTCTCTGAACAGAGACAGCACCGCATAAATCTGGTTGATAGCTGCTGGAGATTATAAGAAAACAAGTGAATGCTGCACTGTAGAGGAAAAGAACAAAATCTCTTGGTTTTCCTGACTTTTTTTTTTTATCTGCTGTCCTCCTTTCCATTTTATAAGTCCTTCTGAGACTTCCCACTGCTACCTTTTCTCCAGAAAAGGCAGGTTACTGTCTGCTCTCTCAGCCACCTCCACAGTCAGTCAACATGTTAGCTGACAGAGAGGGCTGGAAGACAGATAAATGGGTAGTAGCATTTTATTTCAAGTAATAGTTATTTTTTTCTGTTCACACACAGTAGTCTGACTTGAGCCAGTTCCTCTCTACATTTTCTAAACTGAAGAGCCTCAAGGAAATATTTTAGCTCCTCTCTACTACACTTAAATCAATTAAATCTCATGCTGTAGTATCAAGTACACAATATCATAGACCTTGTTTTTATGATGTAGTTTGGGACAGAGATTGCATCTCCTCTCAGGGTGACAGAGCCATTTTACTTCGTATTTGCTGTGCAGATTGCTCTGCCTTGTGGCCAAGGGACCCTGGGCAGTCTCCTAGGGAGGGGTTTGTTAGTGGAGGAGCGGCATTTTGAAAGGGTGGCGTAGGCTTTGGCTTTATGGCAATCACTTTTCAGGCACTTGATTGTAAGAGTTTGGTGAGCATTTGTGCGTCTTTTGTTATTACTAAAATTATTTTCCAGCAGCCTATTGTACCTAGTGATTTTGAAAACTTAGCAGGAGAAATTTTAAGGTTGTCTTACTTCCTCCACAAGCTCAGACATCCTATAGAACATCACTTATTTCCTGTAATCACCAAGCCACATTTAAGAGCATCAAACTAGATTAAACTAAACAAAATAGAAGTTAGAGCCTGCACAAAGGCCTTTTCACTGTGTAAATCCCTCAAATAAAAAGCATGTATCCAACTAATTTTTCTGATAAGAAAGAGATATGTAGTGGCAATCAAACACCCCAAGAAACTGACCAATACCCCATATCCCTCCCCCAAGAAACCCCTAACCCAAGCCAAAAAAGTCAGAAAAACACCTTTGCTTCCCTTTAGAAAAAAGAAATGCTTGCAGAACAAGCACTGTTTCCATTAGATCACTATTTCAAGTTCCCCCCTCCTCCACAAAAGTTTTAGCAATTTGACAGCTTTCAAAAGCTTTTACCCACTTCTGAGCCACTTCCTTTATTTCAGGAAACTAAATAATTGCTTGATAGTTTTGGGTGTGACTTTTTTTTTCCCCCAAATTAAAAGTATCAAGCTTCAGCAGGCACACTGTGCTGGTTTTGTCTGGGATAGTGTTAATTTTGGACACAGTAGCTAGTATGGGTTTGTGCTGAAAACCGTGTTGATAACAGAGGTAGATAACCACCACCTGACTTCCCATCCTTTGGTGTAATACACAGGTACCACTGCAAAGTGTTCATGTCCACCACATGTCCATTGAGTCCATTTAGTCCATGACTTTGGGCTCCGTGTTGTGGTGATACTCAGGACAGGAGAGGTGGTTTGTTTTGTGGTTATTGGGCACCAAAGCCAGCTCAGTTGGGGTTCCTGATGCACTTGCTCTGTTTCTTGTAAGGCTTTTCCTCCATAGGTTTGGGTGGTTCTTGTTATAGTAATTCCTATAACATGCGATTCAAATCACAGGTTACAACATTTTAAAGGTATTTCTACTACAATCCCTTACCCACTCCCTATCGGATTTAACATTGCAATGAACTCTTCCCCTTGCCCTTATTCCAGCTTGGATTTGCCCATAGACTACAGTCCCTTAGGGTTGTATGTACTCCAAGTGAGCCTTGTCTATGAGACAGTCTCTTCAGGGACATACCTGCTGGTGTATGGGTTTATCCACAGCTACAGGGGCTCTGAGGGGCAGCTGTTCCAGCACAGCCCTGTCCATGGGCCACAGTGCCTTTGGAGATAGACCTGCTCCAGCATGGCCTCACCCACAGCCACTGTCCCTCAGAAAGCAAACCTGCCCAACCTGGCCTTGCTCCTGGCTGCAGTCCCTGCAGGGTGTTGCTGCTCTGCTGTGGGTTTATCCATGGCCACACATTCGAGTGCTCCAGCACGGCCCCATGAACAGCCACTGGTGCTTCAAGGTGCACCTGCTGCAGCACGGAGCTGGCCTTGGGCCCCGACGCCTTCAGGGGCGCCCTTGCTGTGGCACTGACACAGCCACGGCCACAGGCACTCCTAGAGGTACCTGCTCTGCTGCGGACTTATTCATGGCCAGAGAAGCTTCAGGATATCCTGCTCCCATGTGGACTCACCCACAGATCACAGTCCCTTTGACTCAAGCTCACACTGGAGTTCCAGTGTGTCCAGTACAGCAGCACAGAAACAGCAGTGATGCCCTGGCCATGTGCCAGTCCCTGTGCATCACCTCAAAATGTCCCCAAGCACAGCAGAGTGAGGGGATCAGCAGCACAACAGAGGGAAAGCAAAAAGCAGCCACAGATGAGCACTGCACTGATGTACTGTAAGGTTTCAAGCCCAGGGCAAGCACAGGAGCAGCCAAAGAGCAATAACAGCCATACATTCCATCTAACACATTCCAATCAAAGCTCTTATCTTGAACCTTCTGAGTCCCATGTTGGGCATCAAAAGGAACTGTTGTGGTTTAACTCCAGCTGGTAAATCAGCCCTACACAGCTGCATGCTCACTGCCTCCCAGTGGGATTGGGTGGAAGAGTAAAAGTGAGGAAAATCATGGGTTGAGATAAAGACAGTTTAATAGGTAAAGAAGAACCAATGGTAAGGAATTAATTCACTGCTTCTTCTGGGCAGGCAGGTGTTCAGCCATCCCCAGGAAAGCGGGGCACCGTCACATGTAATGGTTACTCGGGAACAAAAATACCATCACTCTGAATGTCCCCACTTCCTCCTTCCTTCAGCTGCCAATACTGAGCGTGATGCCATATGTAATATCTCTTTGGGCAATTGGGTCACCTGTCCAAGCTGTGTCCTCTCCCAGCTTGTTGTGCACTCACAATCTCCTCCTTTAGTGGGGTGATATGAGAAGCAGGAAAAGCACTGACTGTGTAAGCACTGCTCAACAGTAATGAAAACATCTCTGGATTATTTACCCCGTTTTTAATCACAAATCCAAACATTGCCCCAAGATAGATAATGTGAAGAAAATGAATTCTACCCCAGTCAAAACCAGCACACACATGAAATTCTGGTCATGTTGTCTCCATGCTCAAGAGGTGTGCAAGTTTCCAGCTGGAAGTGTTGCATTTTCTTTTCAGATAGCTTATCCTATGGCTCTGATTTTCCATGAAAATCATTTTTACAGGTCAGTCTATACCCTTGGAAAGAGTCTGGCCAACCTAATTTTTTAAGCAGTGGAACTTAGTAATATTGGTTAATTTTATGTGTAGGGTAAAGAATAAGGGGAATTGCTCTGGCAGGAGAATGTACATTAAGGTAGAAGAAAGTGAAGAGCATCACCACTGATGCTGTCCTCTTACAGATGCCCCATTGCAGGTTCTGTTTGGGACTCTTTTTTTTTGTTGTAGTGGCACACGCGAGGGTTTTGGAAATGCATACCCCAGAGTCCTGCACCCAGGGATCTCTTAACCATTTACAACAAATTGCCTGCATTACACCTTGTGCACCACCTTAGTGCTTTATTCCCAGTGAATGGAGGCAGGGTGGTGTGCACACAGCTGGCTGGCAGCTCTGCTCGTTCCCTGGGCTGGCCAGACACAACTGCTGAACTGGAAGAAGTTTAGTTTCATTATGGTGTCATACCTAAGCTACAGGCAGGACACAAGCTGGTTGGAGCTCAGCAGAACTCTGGCTGAACAACTTGGTTTCTGGAATTAGATACAGATTTGGACTAAATATGTGATTTTTTTTTACTCATTAGCCTAGACCAGTTCAAACATTACAAGCAGATGGCTGTGTTGTGGATGTGCTATAGGTATATCTGGTGATGTAGACAGCGCAAGAGACATTGGTTCTGGACTAGTGAGTCTTTCTTACATAGTAGGGAAAATACATGTTCTAGTCATTTTTACTCACTCACATCAGTATATTGATGTACTAAGAATATTTTACCAGGGTAGACCTAAAGCCAAAAAACCTGTCATGCAGAGAACAGTTCTAAAGAGGGTCCCGCTCTTGGTGGCTTGGTATTTGGAACCACTTCCTTCAGTTTCAATTTGGTGAACTTATATATTAAGGTTCTGAAAAACAAATCAACAGCAAGAATGTTAGAAACACTGCATGTATAATGAAATAAGGCTGAAGAAATGGGAGGAGGAAACAGGATGAAATGACTTTCCAAATATGCTGAGTGCCAGGAATCAAGCTCTGTTTTTCTGACTCCCATGACCTATCTTCAGAACTGCCTGCTAGTCCAGCAGCATGCGTATGCATTAAACCAGCAGCAGTCTCCACGCCGAGGATGGGAATACATTGTATATATTCTGTTTTCCTTTGCTGTGCAGCTGCATTGTGGTATTGACTGTATATTGCTGGGAGCTAGGAGAGAACAGCAAGCCATGGAAATGTTCATTCTCTGTTTACATTCTCAATCTACTTTAAGAGTTAATATTCATAAGGATAAATCTGGTCCACCAGGAAGGCAGAAGAAATTCACCCACATCGAAGTCTGCTGACATGGCTCGACTTTCTGTACTCAGTCAACTACCTGGTGTGGTTAGCTCAAGTGTCTCTGAAGTGTCCCTACATCCCCCTGTGAAGGGCTGACTTAGTCATTCTGCCTTCTTTGGGGGGCTGTTCCTCCTCTGCTGCCAGTCCCAGGGTGAGAACCAGAGCAGGGAGAGCCCAGCACGGGGGTGGCTGCAGAGATGGAGCCCAAGACAGCAGAGGAGTGAGAAGTGCTGCAGGAAGGTGTGAAGTGCTGGACAAGGCTTGCTAGCAAGAGTTCAGCTTAGGAAGGTGTGAAGTGCTGGACAAGGCTTGCTAGCAAGAGTTCAGCTCTGTGGCTGTGAGTTCCTCTGAGCCCCAGCAGAGGCTGTGTTACAGGAGCACATGGCTTAGGCAGGGCTGGGCCCGTTGTTTGTGCCTGTTCAGAGCAGATGGGCTCACCGAGCTGGCTGCTGGCACTGCGACTGCTAGCTCTGCCTGTGAGACAGCGATTGTCCCCAAGCTCTGCTGCTTTCTGCATCCTCCTGAGATACCCATTCTTCACACTGATTTATCTTAAATCGTATATAGCAGAAATCAAACAGTATTTTTTTCAGACAAACTGATGAAGTGCATCCAGTATATTTTGGAGGAAGTAGTTGACTCTCTTCAAAGCTCAGTTTAGGCCCTGAAGCACTTCTGTGAAAAAAAAAAAAAAAGGTGAGAAGTTTGTTTTAAGGAGTGACAAAACTCTGACTTCCTCCTGTAAATATCAAGATTAAAATAACAGATACAGTTATGAAAGTTGTTTATTTCCCTGCAACTTGACTGTTCTTTTAGCCTGCATGTCCTAATGTATTTCCAGGCTATCCATGCACTTGCAAACAGGTCTTTTTCACTGGTGTTTCAGTAACTGTTACAGCATTTTATCTATTTCTAGGCTTTTTTCCCTTTCAAGTAAAGCAGTTTGCAGCCTTCAATGCCAGGATTTTAGAAACTAGCTGTGAGCACTTCAGTGCTAGCTTATATTATCCATAGTGTTGTATAGCTAACAGGATCCACTTCTTTTCTTTTATACCACTACTTTGCAGTACTGTTCTTGCAGTTATTCCCTCTGTGTCAGTGCCTTCTCGGCTGGCCTGCTTGCTTAGGTTTCTATTCTTTAGTTTCAAAGACTTCTCTCACAATCTGTCTGTTCTTCATTCATAATCCCACTGCCTTGCAAAGAGCTCTAGAGGTACCTTTTTTAGGGCATGAATGACTTTTTTGTTGTTTCAAAAATGTGGACTCCATGGAGGAATATTTTTAATTGCCTTTTGAAATAGATTCTTTTCCTGACAGTAAGAGAAATAATCAAAATAGCTGTCTAATAGAAAAATGAACCCATACAATGAAGCTCTTTGTAAAATATATAAGGAAATAGTAGTTCGTTAACTAGAGCATATGTCCTATATGAGTTGAAAGATTTTTACACTCAGAGAAGTATATAATACAGAACCTCAGCTGAGATGTTACAAAAATATAGGGTTAGTATTGCCTTTCCAGGTAATCATATACACTGCAAAACTGAATTTCATATTTAAGATAGTATTAAGCCCTAAACTATTCTGGAGGCTTGTAAGTTAAGATTTATGTAGGGGAAAAATAGGGTAAGATAAATGACAAAGCAGGGTTAGGCTTCTAGAATAAGATTTAAGAGACAGAAGTCAGCTGCAGTCTAGGCTGTCTCAGAAACTCCTGGTGTGAAGTGTTGCTTTCATTTCTCCAGACTTCAGTTTCATCATCTGTCAAGTTGAAGATAGTAACACTTACCCTGCCGAAAATGTAGAGTCCTAATTCCTTAAATGTTTACAGGTATGCCTGTGTCTTGCAGCATGTAAACTACCACCAATTAATGTGATGAAACTGGCTGTGCATTAGAGTATTTTGGGTAGAGTATCCGAGGAAAGAAAGCAAAAGTATGGAGCAAATGACTTGTACATAAATTTATACCTTTTTCTCAGTCCTAAGGCACAGGTATTGTCAATGGGGAGCTGATAGTTTTGTGCTGAGTAAGAACAACCCATACTGTGCTTAACCCTAGCAAATCTGAAATTCTGTAAAACATGATCACATCAACTGTAGTCTCTATTTTACCCATTAATGGGTGAAAATATCTGAAGCTGGTCAATGAGTTCTTGAGACACCAGAACAGGACCACCAGCCTTTTACTTCCTGTGTCTGTGGATGAGCTGAGGTGTGCTACAGACTACAGCTGTGAAAGGATTCATGTTATAAAGAATCCTCCACACCTAATGGTAAATACAAGAGGAAGCCTGTCTAGTAAATTTGGTGTTGTAAGAGTCTCAGTGGTAGCAGTTATAAACCTGAACAACTGTTCTAGAGAAGTGCAGGCCAAGTTGACTTTGTCAGCATATAATGTAAAATCATACACTCGCATAACCAAAGGAAACATGACCAGTGCTGCTACTGCAGCAGTTTGATTAACCTCTTAAGATAGACCTTGGATGTTTAAAATGAATGCAAAATCACATGTGTATTCACCTTTGCGAAATCTTCCAGTTTTAATGGGTTTTGGATAGAGTATCTGGAGGATTTCTTTATTCATATCATACTTTCTTGAAATACTTTAAATGATGAAACATATATTTTTAAATTATGTGGAATTTTTTTTTACTTGGTCCCTGATGGCAGTAAGAGATTCTTGCCCTAGATCTGTTGTATGCAGTACACAAGGTCCCTACTCCCAAAATACAGTCTGTGAATATGCATGCCTGTGCAATGTGTGTGAATGGAAGGGTAATATTTGGGATACCTCAGACTGTCTAACAAGTACAGAAAAAAGCTTGACTTGGTTTGCAGTTACATTAATGCTGCTGTGCTCAACTGTGCTGCCTCAACAGAAGTGAAAGATCTTTCTGCAT
The DNA here is from genome assembly GCA_013400635.1 of Hypocryptadius cinnamomeus. Taxonomy (NCBI): domain Eukaryota; kingdom Metazoa; phylum Chordata; class Aves; order Passeriformes; family Zosteropidae; genus Hypocryptadius; species Hypocryptadius cinnamomeus. The sequence continues at coordinate 77,945 of VYZP01038603.1, read as the reverse complement.
CCTGCACACACCTGCAGTCTGGTGTCTTAGTCTGAGGTAAGAAATGTGGTTGAAGTTTGAGGGAAAGATGTGAAAGAGCAGAAAGAAATATGCGTTAGTAGACATTAGTAGCATTTCTGATTTTGCTGTATGTCTGCTAATGAAATGACTTAGAAATAAATGTTTCTGAGAGACATCCAATATTCATGCTCTTAGAAAAAAATGTATGAATAATAACAGTTTAACCCAGTGTCAGCTTCCTCTCTACAGTGTAGAAGGTTTACAGTGGAATGGTGATGAATACAAGGGAGGCAGCTCAAGGAAATGAATATGAATTCTGTAAAGAGTTATTTAACCTTGACAGTAACGGCTCAAGGCTTTGTAATACTCAGACATGAAACTTTCATAAAATCCTGTGTTGTTTGGCTTGCCAAATTTAGCAATTTTACTTTTCTGCAGACTGGTCGGTTTGGCCTTGAGGATTTTGAAAGGATAAAATTGTTAATAATGTTTAATAATAATAATGTTTAATGTTTAATAATAGTTTAATAATGTTTAATGTTTAATAATAGTTTAATATGTAGTGAGATATTATTTATAGAAGCATACAGCTATGGAACTCACCTACAGATGTCTTTTGAATCAACACATGATGCATTCAATTATTTAGAAATTATAGAACAGTTCAGGAGAAAAATGCCAAGATACGTGGATCAATTATTCCAAAAGTTAATAAAAAAGCAACAGCTGCATTTGTCTTCCTCCTGTAATTAATTCTGGGCTCAATGGCCTGCTAAGATGCAGTTTTGCACTACCCTGAATAAATAGACAAATGTTTGGTGCAGTAGCTGGTTGAAGTTTTTTGTTAATATTGGAAAGAAAACCATTTACAATGTGGATGTCGTCAAGTGTGTCGTCATTGCAGGAGGGTGCCTTTAATGGCAAGGGAAGGACTGCTTGCAAACCATGGCTTCTAAAAACCACACCCTTCACCAAGCAAGGAAGACATTTTCATAACAAAATGCATGTCAGAAATGCCATTTTCAGCTGCTCTCACTGCAGCTGATGCTCTCTGTTTCTCTTCACAATAGAATTGCTGCTCACCTGAGTCTCACCTCAGTGGTGATGTAAGTGAAAGGCTTTTAAGTGTCTTACAGAATTTATTTTATCTTTCTGGTTTTCCTGGTTTGGGTTTTGTTTTTTTTGTTTGCCTTTTTTTTTTTTTTTTTTTTTCCTTTAAACCTACTGGGGGTGTTTGAACTCCAGGTTCCTGTTGGCTGCCCTGAGAAAGCTATTTGGAAGAGATATCCCTGGCTTTAGACTGTAAGCTCCAAAACACTTGGGAATTGTTTTTACATGGAATAAAATGATCAGATTTTCAGAGGACCTCTGAAAATGTCAGAGGTCACTGAGACAATGTGAAAAATTGTAGTGTTCAGCTGCAAGCTAATATTTTGTGAAAGTTTTTGTAAAGTTATGAATACTGAATACTTGGAAAGGAAAGAAAGAGCTACTTGGGAAGTCAGGAAGGAGCTGCTCCTCTGTGTGGTTGTGACTGTCTTCTGTGTTTATAGCAGGGCTATTTTCCATAGCTGTGGTCTTGCTGGGCCAGGTGCTGCACAAATGTAGGATGAAGTACGGTCTTATCCTCAAAGGATTTCTGATCTGATTCTGGACAGCATGGATATTTCTTAAAAGGGAATGCTATAGAGGTGAGAGGAAAGTCTGATAATGGAAAAAGTGATAGCAGCATATGTGGCCAGCCAGAGAACTTGCATAATCCCTTGTGCTATTTATTTCCTTTTCTGAGAAAGGGACATACAACACCTCGTTCAAAGCAGCATGCAATAAATTATTCACAAGATTCAAGATAAACTGTCCTACACAGGCCCGTGTATTGCACATATCATCACATTGTGCTCTTAAAACCCTTATACATGGCAACAACTGGTGTAAGTATTCCTGGAAGATAGCACTTAATGATAAAACTGCTGTGGGTAAAAAGGTGTTCCACAGCTCTTCTCTTTTATTGTGTGGAAACAATAAAAAATCAGGTCACATACAAAGGCACTATATTTATTTGCAATGATTATTTTCTCCAGCTGTTTAATCCTTTCATTAACATATTGTATTCTCCCACCAGTGAGTGAAATACAGTAAACAAACAACACAGTGTGTGGATGATGTGTTACAAACACACACACACACACACACACACACACACATTCAGTGTCTTGTATGGGAGAGCATGTAATCCCACCCTCCTGATTCTCAGTTCTTGTAGCTGTTCCTCAACCTGCAGGAGATGAGCTAACAAGAACAGCATCTGGATGTGGAAGAGAGGTTCCACATCTGTTCTGTTCAGTTAAAAAAATTTTAGGTTGCATTCAGCACTTTCATGTCTAAGTGCTTATAAATAGTAATAATTATAATAAATTAATTTTGACATGTAATTGACCTAATGAATTTATCTAGACTGTAAAGAAATAATCATGTTTCCTGATTATCAGGGGGTGAATTCTGTAGATACAAGACCTGGAGATACAAGCTCTGCAATTAATTCAAGTGTGACCTGGATCTGTAATACAGTACAGAATATCTTTTTCAGATATCTACTGAACACTACAGAGGGTTGGGGGGTTTTGGTTTGTTTTTTGTTTGTTTGTGTTTTGTGGAATTGATTGTTTTTAATTGCGGTGTAGGATTTCAGGGTCATAAGGACTTTTGGGTTCTAGATGGCTGCAGGTTTGAGTGAAAAGGTTTTGTTATGAAGTGTTAAGCATTTGGAATGGCTCTGTTTGCAAATGCAGTAGTTGATCATAAGATACAGGTGTAAGCAGAGCCCTAAATGGAGTTGTATTGTGTAATATGTGTGTAATAACTGTTAATATAATCTTTCTGTAAAACCTGATATCTGTGTCTGTTATGACAGCCTTTCCTCGAGATAATGAGTAACCATAGGGGGAAGGAAGCAGGTACAGTAACCCTACACACTTTTTAAAAATTGCTTTAGATCTCTAAGGTAGTCTTTGAAGAGCACTGCAATGATAGAGTGATAAAGCTGACATATGGCTGATACCAGATCTTTGCAGTGGTGGTGGATGCAATCAGTGTCTTCACTGAAAGAAGTTCTTCAGAACTTCAGAAAGAGGTTTTTCCTCTACTGGATTCTCTTTACTGTGAAGAGAATGAAAATCTGTTCAGTGTTTTATGTCCATGTTGCTCAATGTACAGTTCAAGCCATATTTACAAAATTGCTACTGAAAACTTTCCACAACTAGAAATACTTGTTTCTTTTTATGTTTTTTGAAGCTGCTGCTGCTGATCCTCTCTAGCTGAGTGCTACACACATATAGAATTTCATACTTGTGATGATAAAATGGCCCAAAGAGAAGATCAGTCTAATAATCAGAAAAATTAACTGAAGTTAGGGGTGCTTTAAGGAGAGGGGTGCTTGTCTCAGAGTAATTTTCAGTTTTGAAAGGTCACCTCTTCTGTCAATCAGACTGGTATAATTAAGAACCTGTTAAATGCAGACCAATTACTAATGATTGCTGCATGTAAAATTTAGTGTGAGTACATTTTGTAACATCATAGAAGAATTCTGTGATGAGAGCTGGAACATTAATCCTGTTACCTAAGCCACCATTTCCCTACTTAGCTCTGAGATCTCTGTGTTCTCAGCTTCTTTGCCTCCCTTCCTCCATGGCTCAAGTACAGAATCAGCTCTGCAGGTGAAAGGCATCTTCACCACGTGCTCTGGAGCCGTGTTCTGAGCTGGACCAAAGGAGCAGTCTGTGATCATGGAATGAAACTTCTCTGTGGATGTTCAGCAGTGTTAGGAAAGGAAAAGGACTGGGGCTTTGCACTGGCAATACAGATGGATATTTGCCAGCTCTTGAGTAATTGCCTTTGCTCCCTGGACAATGACTTTTGGAACAGCTTATGTGTGTATGATTTTATTATAAAAAGCAGCCCTGATGCTGGTAAACATTATTAATTAAAGGAAATGCAAAAGAAAAGAGCCTTGGGACACCTGTTCATCATAGCAAATTGTCACCTCATAGAGCTGATATAAAATATTTCTACTTCATAAATGGACTTCAATGCACCTTTCTAAATGTCTTATTGTCCCACAGAGCTCAGAACACTTTAGCAAGTAAAAGTTATTTTACTTTATAAAAAGTCATTGTTTTCTTTCCCAGTAAATCAGGGAGTTTCTCATGAAAGTAGTAAATTAGTACTGCAGGCACAATCACCTTTTGGCATTTGTCTAAGAGGATGAAAACCTACGGACTTATCTCCAGCATTTCTTCAGTGATAGCATTTTTTTCACCCTTTTTCTTGTCTTTTT
>VYZP01038603.1:2636-73268 GCA_013400635.1 Hypocryptadius cinnamomeus | reverse complement strand
TGTAGCAAATTGTCACCTCATAGAGCTGATATAAAATATTTCTATTTCATAAATGGACTTCAATGCACCTTTCTAAATGTCTTACTGTTCCACAGAGCTCAGAATACTTTACACCTTACCAAGTAAAAGTTACTATTTCTGTGTTAAATGGAAACATTCAGATAGCTGACTTCCAAAAGGTCACTTGAAAAGCTGCTGAGCAAAAAGAAATCCTCTGGACCTTTTGCTGAGTAAGAAAAGGATCAGAAATGAGGACAAAAGAAGGAGCATTTTTTAATCCAAACATCTAAGTTGATTGTTTGTGACTGTAATTTCATAAAGGAAGTCACATACTTTGCAGCAAACTGAAGCAAAAAGCTAAACCGAGAGTATAACACTGATTAATGCATGAAACGAACCATTAATTTAATGAACCCTGTTGGTCAATCAACAGCATGGTAGGAGGCCTGGACATCACCTCAGCCAGTTGCAGAAATCCTGGGTCAACCTTCTGCATAAAGTACTTGTCATCCAAGTAAGGGTGGACACAAAAACTTAATGTGATATTCAGCAAAGACTACTGCAGGAGGACTTGAGGGCATTAATTCTTCTTCCTGGGAGAGGACTGCTGTCATCTTCAACAGAAAATTTCTGCCTAATTCCAGTCAGAGGTATCAAATTGAGCACAAATAAAAGGGTTGCTTGGACAGTTGGGTCATATCAGAGGGTGGCATTTTTTAATGAACATGAGCAAGGGCAAATCAAGAGCAGAGAAATAACAATGATGTCCCAGTAATTTTNTTGTCCCACAGAGCTCAGAACACTTTAGCAAGTAAAAGTTATTTTACTTTATAAAAAGTCATTGTTTTCTTTCCCAGTAAATCAGGGAGTTTCTCATGAAAGTAGTAAATTAGTACTGCAGGCACAATCACCTTTTGGCATTTGTCTAAGAGGATGAAAACCTACGGACTTATCTCCAGCATTTCTTCAGTGATAGCATTTTTTTCACCCTTTTTCTTGTCTTTTTCCTTTTTTAAAACTAGTGCTTAGTGTCCCATACTCATACCTTCTTACAGTTGTCAGAACTAGTCAGTTAGCCCTTCCTGCCTGATTTCCTGCTCAGCCCCTTGTCCCCTGCCACCAGCTCCAAAGCCAGGGAAGAGCTGATTGGAGGGCCACAGTGGAAGAAGCTGTGGAATCTGCTACAATTGTAATTCTGAGCATGCTTGGAAACAGTCATGGAAATAATGCACTTCATTTTCTTAGTGGTTATATCTGATCTGTTTTGAGGGAAAAGCACTAACACTCTTGAACTGATTCATCAGGATAGGTAGCATCTTTGTCTCTAGATGAGTATGGAAAATTACCTGACCTTTGATGGATATTTTGATAAAAGCAGACACACAGGCCTAGGCACAGTTTCCAGGAAGTGTAGGCAGAACATTCTCATTCTTCCAGTCTAAGAAAAAATATAGGCAATTCTTACAGGTGTTGGGGGAGGAATTCTGCTCTGAGAAAGGATTATAGTGCCTCTTCAGAAGATTCTTACCTGGAGAAGTTTTCATGATTGTGAGAGTTTTGCCTAAGACAACATAGCTTGTCTTTAAAATCAGTGTTAGTAAGGTTTCAGTGTTTTACTTATTTAAATCTGTGCCATTAAAAAAGCAGAGTTATTCACTATTTAAATTTGGTCAAATTCCTTGGGATTCCTTATTGAGAATTTAAACTACATCATTTATCAAGCCAGACACACAAGGCTTGATCTCTTGGCCACCCCATAGACACCATTCAGGATCCACAAGCCATGAATGGGTTGCCAGTTTTTACAGTATGTGGGTTTCATTCTATCACAATGATTCTTCAAAAGGGTTTAAAATAGAGTCCTGCTTTCAGGAATGTACCTGAATCCTGATTACTTCACACACATATAAGTGGTTTTGAGTGAAACAGTGTTAGTGATGGTCATTTTCATCTTTTAGGTGAGACAAAGAAATGTGATTTCCTTAAAAGACGCATAAACCATTTTTTATGACAATCTTACCTTGCAACATATTTGTGTCATTAGAGGGAAAGGTATGTATTGGCAGAAATCAGATCACATATTTATTTTAGTAAGTGCTAGTAAACATTATTAATTAAAGGAAATGCAAAAGAAAAGAGCCTTGGGACACCTGTTCATTGTAGCAAATTGTCACCTCATAGAGCTGATATAAAATATTTCTATTTCATAAATGGACTTCAATGCACCTTTCTAAATGTCTNGTATGTTTAGCAGCTTCATTTATTTTCTGATCTGGAATTATTGTGGCATTGCAGGAGGAAATTGCAGATGAGAATTAACATGATCAGGATGATGGTAGGTCTTAGCAAGGCACATTGTATAGAAGTTACCATCTACCTTGCTTGTGAAGTCCACCCCCCAAATCAAAACATATCAGCTGTGCTGGTGATGCAGAGTCCTGACCCAGGACATAAGTCAGAGTGACATATTTCTTTGAGTCCTCTGTCAATCTAAGGGACTGTAAGAGCCTTTTCACTGGAGGTGGAAGGTGTTGCAGAGTGTGTGTTGTTGCAGTGTTGGTGCAGTCATGGAGGAAGATGAAAAGTCTCACTACAGGGAATGTGATCATTAGGGAAATGATCTGTCACAAAATTCAATGTGATGGCATATTTCAGAACAAAAAGTGCTTCAAAGCTTTTGGCTCAAAAACAAGCTCAAACCCAAATCCCTATGACTTCTTCTCATACAGAGACAGGAGATTTCACTCATAATAATCCTGGGAATGGCTGACAGTGTGTGATGCTGAGTTTTTGAAATGTTAGATGTTTCTTGACCACAGATTCCATCTAGATGCTTCATAATGCAGTTGCTGGAGGAGAAACCAGTTTGATTGCAAATACATCCTAGCTTGGTCTCTCTACTCATTATCTTTATGGTACACTTGCTTTTCATATTCCTGCTGTTGCTTTAATATCAAAAATTCTTTCTAAATTTCAGCTCTTTGATAATTCTTTGCTAAAAAGAATTAGATTTAATATTGTTTTATTGTCCAGTGCTTGCAGTCTTACTGGTGAGTCTTTCTAATATTGTTTTTGATGGATTTATTAATATAATGATCAAATTGGCAAGCACCTGCCCAGCTTGTGCCTTCTTCACAGGTGAAGCCTTGTTATGAGGAAAACAGAGGAAGTAAAAAAGATTGCTTAGTTTCTCAATTTGGATAGGAGTTGTCTGCATGCTACAGAAAAAAAATAGAGGTTTAAACAGCACACTGGGCAGATTTTCTACATCTGGGAAGTTCAAAGGATTCTGTAGAGATGCAGGGGTTGTTAATCTTCTGCAAAACAAATTGTGACCACTTTCCTGCTTACAAAGGTTAGAGGTATTTCAAGGACACACCCAGGTCCATTGCACTACCTTTGTGCTGTCAGCAGATTAATAATTAAACAGAATGACTTTTCTGTATTTCTTTCCACTGGCATTTATGATCTGTCTGTCAGGGCAACTTTATTGAAATCAACTGATTTTTGCTGTTTTCTAATATCTGTAATTTTGTTATGCAGATACACTTTTTTCTTTAATAATAAGGGTTTTTAAAATGTAAATTAGAGAAACTGTATTAGTAGGGAACTTTTCAAAAAGCTTAATAATGCAAACTATGAAATAAAAAAAAATCCATAAAAATTATAAGGTAGGAGAGGAGTATGGTGTGACATCCCTGCTTGGCTGTCAGCCCTCTGGCTGTCCAGGAAGTCACCCTGATACACGTGGCTGCTTCCATCTCTTCTGCAGATTTGGCTTCCTTCATGTACAGCCAGTGTGGCAGATGGAGGTACTTCCCCTTTGGAATCAGGTGCTTGATCTGGACCTGCACTCTTGGAAGCATTCTCAGGATTGTTGGTGTAGTGATATTCATCCATTTCTACTGATGCATGAAGGATGGAACTTGAGGCCATTTGGATGCCTTTCATCATACTCTTAGGCAGTGTGTAATTTTTCCAGTGATTGATTTGCTCTTGCTGTAGTAAGTCACCACTTTTTACCTAAAAAAGCCCATGACTTGGTTTAATGTCATTTTTCAATTGATGCTTTTTCACAGAGAATATATTATACTTTAAAAAAGCACAGGTAACAATGTGCAGATGCAGTGGTTTGTTTTAATGGTCTGAAAAATCCTTCATTCCCAGTGCTTAGGAGTGCACACTAATTGAGTTTGCATTCTTCTTTATGAGGACAAGGCACACATTTGTAGAATCTCACTGCAAACACCATTAAGTTAGATTGGAAATTGGGCATGCAAAGAAACAGAGTTAATTCACTCAGTTGTATCAAGCTCCCAGCATACCTAGCCAAAGGACTGCTTGCCCAGTTTAAGGCAGTGGCAGAGATATACCATGAAGAGCTTCTGTATTATAAGTTGTATTTGGAGTTAGTATTGTAATATGAACACTTAGTATTAGAAAGTGAGAGATGGGAGTAGGTTGCACAAATGCAATATATTGAAAGTATACTTCTGGGCGTAATTTAAACAGTAAAAGTTACATCTCCTTTGAAATCCGCAGTGCTATTTCTGCAGAATATGAGCTCTAGTCTTCTCTGGGACAAGAGTTTAAAAGTTAGCTCTAGGAGAAAGCATTTTAGAATGTATGGAAAGAAAGTATACAAATATAAACTGAAATTCTAGAACCTGTCAGGAAATTATGACAACACACTGTGCAAGTGTGTGCCTCAGGCTAAATGGAGAGGGAGCAGTAAAGCCAGAATAAAAAATAAAGGCTGGGTTATGAATGTTTGTGTAGGTTCTAGTGGTTTTCTGAAGATGAAAATGCATCTAAAGTGATACTAACTAAAGATAATATCTACTACTGTAGATAAAATTCAAAGTAATTATTACCAAAATGAAGAAATTAATTCAGGAAATCACATAAACCATAATTAATTAACAAATTATTCCAATGTAAGAGAAAAGCTGTGAATAACTCCATGGGTCTGCTAGATTGTTAAAAAGTACTAGAAGCAATAAACCTGAAGACTAAAGTGCCTTTTTACCAAGTTTTCTTGCAGTCAGCCCCAGAGAGATTCCTGTTCAGTGCTGGAAAGTACAAGGCAACAGTAGAAGGCAGAGTTGGCTACAATCTGTTAGTGATGTGAGAAGGGGGCCCAGCAGTTTAACAGCACAAGGTGTTTGCTTCTGGGAACACTGGGGAAGAGCAGAAATGGGACCTGTTGCCTTTTTTTTTTTTCTTTTTTTTTTTTTTAACTAATGCTAGATTTTCTTTTAGGAAAGAAAAGCTTATGAATAAGCTTATAAAAAAAGCTTCTGGATGTTGTCTTTAGGAAGTAAGTTTCAGAGCTGAATCTTGTGGAATTCACCCAACATTTCTTGAAGGACTTATGAATATGAAATTCCAATTAGGAAAAAACCAAACAAAAGAACAAAACAGCTGCCTGAGCATCAGCTGCTATGGTAAAGGTAGCCAAGGGATCATCATTTTTATAATGGTGGCTCTTTGGAGTTTAGATAGATCAGTGCAGCTTTAGTAGTTAAAAATACTTGAAAGAGTAATAGCAGAAGGATAAAAGAAAAAAGTACTTTGGATGTTTATACTGGGCAGCTTGGCTCATCCTGGCCCAGGACAGTCTCTGGATATTCTGTGCAATGCTCACAGAAGGGAAATGACAGTCTTTGTTCTTAGATATTTGCCATCTCATAGTGTACCATGAAGTTTGTGTCATTGTGGTGGTTGCCTGTGTTGTGCTTTGTAACTAAAAAAAGCACTCTAAAAATGAAAAAAAGAGAATCATTAGGGCAACTACACTTTCTGGTTCTTTAGTTTTGCAAAATTCCGTGTCTTCAAACAATGTAGGCTGAAGTGTTAATGCTTCTGTACATCGCCACCATTCCCCTTACCTCAGTGAGGAAGTTTACTCATTTGTGGGTTGACAGGCAGCCTTGCCTGGGAATGGGAAGGTGCTTGCTGGCAATGCAAGCTGAGAGCTGCCTTGCTAAGTGCAGGCCAGTGCTCTGCTAAATGGAGATAAAATTCAGGCACCCACATCCTGTCACACCATTTAGTTCTTGCTGACTGCCATTTACCAGGAAATTGAAATAAGTCCATTAGCTCCAAGCACTGTCAAAAACCAGCAAAGACTAAAAAGTTATACTTGATTTTCCTTATACTGTGCACAGTTGAAAGTGTGCCTTGTGAGCTTAACCCTCTGCTCGTGCAACTCTTCCTGGTGGTGGCAGAGGAGGAGCAAAACCAGCTCGGGCTATTTCTCTGCCATATTAGGTTTGCAGGTGAACAGGAGTAAATTCACAGAACTGGTAGCTAATGCAACTCTTCTTGTACATCTGTAATCATTATTTGCTGCCAATTCCTGTGTCTGTTACCATTGTACCAAAGATGTTGAATATGCAGCTTAAAATTACTGAAAAATTCAACTGTGTTTGATTTTTGAAATACATGTATGTTTTAGATGAAGTTATTGACTAGGGAAGTAGACATTCTCCTTTTATTACTCTATAATGTTAGCAACTTTAACTTTTGCAATAAATTATTAAATAGGGCTGAGTGGGTATATTTTGGAAATTCTTCTGAAATCAGTATGTTATTTGAAAAGAAATACACATTTTAATTAAGCTTCTTAGTTTACCTGAAGTCAAACCATATTATCCCAGTGATAACTCGTCAAGACCAGGAAGATAAGCACAGTAATAATGTTATGCATCACAGGCTTGCTGGGCAAGCAAATCTGAACTACTATTTCTGTAGAAGACTGAACTAATCCTTGTGATCTTATCACCTCTGAATTTCAGAATTTCTATCAAGTTGGCAGAGAGGTAGCAAACTGTCTAGGTGGCAAGCCTGAAACAGCTCTAAGTTCCTAGTGAAACTCTGGTGCAAGAACATGTCAGTTTTTGACTACTGAGTTAGACTGAACACATCTTTCAGATTGTGCTGTGGCGGCATCATCAGAGTTGTGGGCCAGTTTCCTGGAGTGTGTTGTAAGCAGATGCACAATGATAAGATAATGAGGAGCCAGGCAGGTAGGGACCAGCCCCCTGAATGTGGGACCATTGCAGTTTAGAGGTTGGCTGCTGAAGGAACGTTGAATCAGTGGCTCCTACACTGGCTGGCAGGGAGGGCAGGAGGCAAAAAAGAGGGCAAAAAGCAGCCAATCACATATGGCTTTTGCAATTTTAAGCTGCACAACAGAAAGTAGCATTGGTGGGTGGATGTGCAGGAGGCACTGGAGCCCTGCAGCATCTGCCCCAAGCCCTCCCTCTGAGCCCATTCATGTGTCAGCTGTGCTTCATAAGCTGTTGTCAGTGTCAGCTTTAACACAGAGCCTGGGAAGCAACAGAGGCAGACATTTTGTCAAACTTATACTACAGACCAAACACATGTAGCAAAGGGTTTATCTACTTTTAAGTGTTAAAATAATTCTTCTGTCCCTTCCTGCTGAGGTGGTGGACTGCAGTGGGTTTTATCTGCTTTATGGGATGTCTCTATATCTCTGCCAAAGCAAAACTTAGAGCTGACTAATGGATAAACACCAACACTGACTCTCAGCTTTGTCCCCTAAGGTCTGAAGGCAGAAACAAGACAATGGGAACCCTCCCATAGTTAAGCCACTCAAATCTAACCTGAAGCTGATTTAAACTGAAAAGGGAGATAGACCGTGTGGCTGACTGACTGTGATGAGTCATGGCCAAAAAGGACATGATTCCACAGTACAGCAGTGCCAGGCAGAGAGGCCCCTGAACAAGCAGTAACACAACTACTGGCGGAAGCAGGGCTTTTATGACCGCATTCAGGAGTGCAGTGCCAAAGCTCATTAACTTTGATGAGGTAAAAGATGACTTTCATTAGCAGCTGCCAGTAACTTAAAACTGAAAGACAAAACAAGCTTGGCAGTTAAGCTGTTTTAGCACTGTGCACCTTTGCACAAGTAAAAGCACTTGCACTCCTGGCCAGTGCTCTGGCAAGAGGCTGGTATTCCTCATGTAAAGTAGACCAAAGCCATGGTAAAGTAGATTGCAATGGTTCTAATGTGAGAAGTTCCTCAAGATACCAAGTGCTGTGGGATCCCACTGAGCCATCAGCCACTCATCTCTGCAGAGCCAACTCCTCTATCTGCCAGTTCCCCAATCATTCATGATGTGGGATTGAGCAGGGGGGATCTCAGCTCAGTGTAGGAGATGTTGTGGACCTTAGTGCCATTTCTTGCATTCATAGGACAATTCTTTTAATAAGTTCTGTTTCCATTCATCAGAGAATCCTGTTCCTTTGGGGTGGCTGTTGGCCCCATACATGTGCCAAAAATGAATTGACAGCCTTTAATTCAATCTTCTTTTACACCATCTGCTGTGGCCCTGGAGGATTGGCTATTCATACCCTAACAGAAACACATTATATCCTTGGTACAGGGTTCCGTCCTCTGATCCTCGTGTTCCTTATTTTCTTGAAAGTTCAAAAGTCTTTGTAAAGCTTGCTTTTGACCCTGTCAACCTTAAAAACAGTCAGACATATCTTTCATTGCACTATTTCAGACTGCTTTATGCTGTTGTCACTGCAGATAATGTTCGTCTGTCCTAAATTTCTTTGGGTCTTGGTTATGTAAATGTATATAAAGAACACATTTTATATCCAAAAGGAAAGAAAGATCACATTGTGTTAACAAGGCAGAATTTATTATTCATCAGCAGATGAGCAGAGCATCTTGACCATGGAATTTCTTGACCATCGTCCTTGACCATGGAATATCCTACAAAAGGATCTTATGTGGCAAAATGGAAATCCAGAAACTGGAGTTTTACTTTTTTGTAGATTTTTCAAAGTTTCTGCTCATGAGGGTATTCTTGATAATCCGAACTAAAATGCTGCAGTCTCTCTGTCTTTCTCAGTTGCCTTGCTAATGTTGGGCACCATCAAAAATGGTCTTTCATATTTTTAATATGAATTAAACTACCTTGAAAGTTTTAGTTTCAGCATCAAGTATAATGAAAACTGAAAAATTTGATAAAGAATTTGGGTGAGAGTGCTGTAGGTTGTGCAGGGATCATAGTTCAGTTTATCCAGTTACTCCTAACAGTTTACATGCTGGTGCAGAGCAGCCCATGGAAATCCAGGTGATCCCACACTGGAGTTGGTCTCCATGCATCAAATGGAGGTAGAGAGAAGGCTCACATGCCTTCCTGAGCCAACAGAGCAGAGTGCTGAATTAAGCACTGTCAGTGCCCACTTCCTGCTTGTGTGTGCTGCTGGGGGGTTATTAAGAGATCTGTTACATGCCAGACTCTATAGAAGTCTTGATTCACATTATCTTTCTTCGAACTATGATCTTTCTTCAAGCTGTACTTAATTCCTACTGAAGTAAATGACAAATAACAAATTTCTGTGCTTCCTTGAACACCTACCAGAAGGTTTTATCGTTTTTAGTTTGTTTGTATTACCAATTTTGTGGGGCATACATATGAAATGCAAAATAATAGGTGCTGAATAATATCTTCAAGTGCCTTAGTTTACACAACTGAAAAAAAACTTACATATTTCCATATTAAAATGAAAGAGCAGTAAATTTTACCAGTTCATGTGGCCATACATTCACAGTATTTCAACCAAATACTGTAAAAGTATAGACTTAGAAAAGCCTTACCCACATTTGCACATGCTTGTGTCTTTCTGCTTCAGCTTTTCCATCTGTCATCACAGGAGACAGTACACACACTACTTCCAAACTGCTCCATCTATGGGGATGTGTGTATACAAACTGACACTTGTGTTATAAATCAAATTGGGTTTCTGACCTCCCACCTCCAAGTGGGAGTTGTTATTGTCATAAGATATGTGATGCTGCTATATACACTTTTTTTATTGTTACACATAAGAAATATTTACAGGTCTGTGGAATTTCCTGGCTTGTGAATAGCTGTGCCTATATAAAGAGTGTAAAATTATTTGGAGCATGAAATTGGATGTTCTCTTAACTTTGGCCTGGGGGCTTTCTGTGGGCCCCTATACATTGAAAGGTCCATACAATTATTTTCCTAAATAAATTCTTGTCTAGCATCCTTATCCTTTGATTTTTCTTTTCTTTCTCAGACCACTCATTTAATATGAGTGCACATTTTATTTTAAAATAAAAAATTATAATGAAAAAAGAAACTTGAAATGCTAATGAAAATTACCTTCCACAGGCAAAAGATGGAAGCACAGACTATTTATGTTCTTTTTGCCTTGAATTATTTAAAGAGATACTGAAATCAGTCTTGTTCAAATCTTGAGGAACACGAGCTTTAGATTTTTGCTGGAATATGGGACACCACAATCCCTGTGAACAGAGTGGAGTCCTTCCATTCTGCACCTTTATTTTTATTTCCTGAAACATTCAGCATACAGTATTTTAGAAAAGGATGATCAGCATAGCATTTAAAGCAAAATTAGATGAACTGCTTTTACTTCTCTTTGCTTGTGATTATCAGGTGGTTCATTAAAGTTGAATCTCACATCTGCTGTTATAATGAAAATAGCAAATGGAGAAAGAGGGAAAAAAAGAACACATTTAAAATGCAATGAAAGGCCCAGTGCTGGGTACCAAAATTACTGTTCTGGCTTCAAAAGAAAAATAAAGAGGAGAGGGGATCAAGAAATCACTTTCACTTAATGTTTTTATTGAATTCCAGAGGAGTTGTGTGGACTCTGCTCTCTTCTGAAATCTGTTCGTCATTGCTTTTGATGTGACATGAAGTAAGGGCCCCTTCTTGACCTGCTCAGCTGCTCAGCTTCCCTGAAGGGACAGAGCCGAGGTTTTGCAATCCAGATTTTGAGATAGTGAGAGAGGCTTTTGTAAGTGTGTGCAAGGCATTCTGGGGAGCTCAAGTTCAAGGAGTTTCTCTCTTTGCAGCCTGTTCCTGTTTGTGCAATCAGACGGATGTGGGCTTATTTTTTACGTCACTTTCAGATCCCTTGTCTGTGAACTTCATAATTTTAAATTAATTTCTGATTGCAATATGCCATTATCTCCACTTTGCACGGGATGTTAGAGAGACACAGACATGGAGGGTACATCCAACCACTCATGCAGTTAAGTGAGTAAAGAGTGGAATTCCTGGGTAGGACTTGGTCACAGTTGCTACTTTTCTCATTCTAGCTGAGGACAAGATGGATTTCAGGTCACACATCAAATATAGGACATTTTAAAATTAATTTAAATAGTGTAATTTCTGCTTTTCACAGAATCCCAGAATTAACTAGGTTGGACAAGACCTTTGAGATCATTGAGTCTAACCTATGATGTAACACCACCTTGTCAGCTGGACCATGGAAATAAGTACCATATCCAGCCTTTTCTTAAATGCCTCCAGGGAAATAATAAAAAATGAATCATAAATTTTAACAGGCAGTGTTCTGGAAGATAATGATATGCATCACTGAATGATTTACTTTTCAAATGGTTTTTGCATGAATAATGCTGGTAGAATCTGACCCTTACGATGCTTCCTATCAACATTTTGTGTGTATAGATTACTGCGTTTTAAATTGCACCCTAACAAGAATGCAGTTGATTTAGCTGTTGGTCAGTGAATCCTGGCTGTCAGAGTATTTTATGAACAATAAAAATGCTATTCAGTAGCATATTTGATGAATGATATTCAATTCTGATAAATTTTGTCCTGAATGTCTGGAGGAAAAAGAAGAAGTGAAGACAGTAGCCAAGTAAAATCAGTGTCCCTTGAAACAAAGAGAGTTTGCTGGCTGCAGCTGGCAGCCCCGGGAGCGTGAGGAAGCTGCCCAGCAGGCAGAGTTGGTACGGGAACGGTTCTCCACTGAGCTGCATGATTTTTTTTCCCTCTGTACTCTCTATCCTTTCAAGAAACAGAAGCTAGTTGTCTATCAGCCAGTGCTGGTTAGGATCTTCTCTTCATGCTGGAAGAAATCTGGGTCATAGGAGATGACTGAGACTAGCAGGATAGTTTAGAGCATTGCTGCTTGGAGATGTGAGGCTGGGACTTCACCTCGTGGAGCCAGGGACTGCTGAGGGTCCTGTTAAGCTTGGAGCAAGAAGTTGCAGAAATGCAAATGACAGATCACTGAAAAAGGAAATTTTTGTGCCACTTCTTTATTCTGATTTGTGAATCTTTCAAAGGCTGAGGCTGTGCAGGCAGAGTAACTGGGCACAATAAAACCCAGCACTGTGACTGGAGGTACTGAGCAATGACTCGTGCATTCTCTGCTGTGGAATAAAGCAGCTAGTTTTCTGTAGGCCTGAACTGCACAATCATCAGATCATTCAATTAAAATGTAATGTTTAATTTTGTGGGTAGATAAAGACAGATCTTCACTCAGACCTTCACTCTGACTCCAATGTGCCCATTTGAAACACGGGACCTGTCCTCATCCAAGACAGCAGCTGAATCCCCCAGCCCCAGCATTTTACTCTGTAGTAGGGTTGTTCCAGAAGCACCAAACATCACTGTATCACTAAAAGCAGCAGTCCTTTGAGCCAGTTGCCATCTTCTAGAAATATCAGAAATGTTGTTTTCACAGCACTGTCTGAAAAGTGATTTTTGCAGCAGTGCTGAATTACCTGGGTGAAGGGAAAAACTCTGGGAACTGTGCAGCTGCAGCTGTGCATTCACCTGTGTCACTAGGCCAGAGGAGCTCCGTGACTGCAGCTTTGGGGGCTCTGAATTCTTTCTGTCCCCAGCTGCTACTGCTGAGGGGCACGACACTCAGGTGCTCTCAGTGCTGCTACACCTTTGCAGCAGTTATTCAGTGTTGCTCTCTGGTGGGCTGTTCCTCTGTCCTTTGTCGCACTCTGGTCCTGCTGGCTTGAGTCTGTGTGCCACCATGCAGCCCTGCTTGCCCTGCCCTCAGCCCCTGGCCAAGGTGAAACCGTGGAACTCCTGTGGTACATTTATATATGTTTTATCAGTAAAAAATCTGCAGTGCATAGCAATCAAACATGTGGTTTGGTAGGGTGTTTAACATAGCAGTGGATCAGAGAAAAATATTGTTATGAAAAGGAATAACTCACAGGCAGATGTCAGTTCTTGAAAGAAATGTTCTTTTTAAAAAGCTGAATATTTTTGAAAATCACTGATTAGAGTCCTCACTGACATGATGCTCCCAGTAAGTAAAGAGCTGTTGATCCAGGGATTTCATGCTAACAGAACTCTGAGAAACAGAAGGTATTTCTGATTTCAACAGGCTTTATGTTATCAGTGGCTAAAATGCTTATCTTAGAATCACAGACTCACAGAGAGACTTGGGTTAGACTAGACCTTAAACATCATTTACTTGCAGCCTCCCCTACTCTTCAAATGGTACTAAACTGTTTATGGTTTGAATTTGAGCTAATTGAAGATAGTTTAGAGAAGTATTTCCAAGTTGATTTGATTTTTTTTAGTGCAAAGAACCCATTTTCTATTGCTGGCAAAATTACATAAAAAGTTGTATTAAATCAGGAAGATGCACAAAACCAGATAATACTTTAATCTTGAAGAAACTCAAAGATATCTGTCTCTGAGAAGCAGAGAAGCGAGTCAGATATTTAAATAAGCCATGGTCCAATGAAGGGACTGAAATTAAGTTTGCCCATGCCTCACACTCTCACCAAGTCAGTCAGTCAGTCAGGCTAGTCAGCTGTAGCCTCTTTTTCTGGTCAAAACTCTTGAGAACTGAGCTGCCTTCTGCTGTTCTCCACAGCTTCCTGTGACCAATAGAGTCAGAAACTACAAAAACCGTGGGAGTACAAATTGAGAGGATGATAAAATAGGTGTAAGTTCTTTCCTACTTCTGCTTGCCATAAACAATATTCATTCAGCAAATCCAGAACCATTCTGTCAGTGCCATTAAGCAGAGCAATATGGAGCAAGTGTTTCTGTTCAAGGTAGATGGGGGAGAGGAAGATCAAGGAAGGATCCAGCAGAGCTGGAAAAGTCATGACTGAAGTTAGAGGGACTGGCCCTGGGGAGCAGAGAAGTTTAGCATGGGAACAACAAGAATCTGGCTCAAGACTTTCTGTGCACAAATACTGAAAATATATAAAGGGCAAAGCAAATATTAACAAAGATTTTTTTGCATGTTGCACAAAACTGCCAAAAAATATCACAGCCAATCTTTCATTCCTCATGCATAGGTGTTTCTTAATGACTGTGGAGAGTACCCAGCATTTCACAGCTGAAGGAACTGTTACATCAGGGTTTGATAGTCTCCTGTCTTGCAGACATTTCACATGGTGACAAGGACTCCCTGCAAAGCAGTCTGGACTTCATCCCAAAGACTGCCACCCCTCACTGTATCATATTAATGAACCTGTACAACTGAAAGTAATTAGAAATGCAAATGTGATGAAAAGGCGTTTAATAG
The DNA here is from genome assembly GCA_013400635.1 of Hypocryptadius cinnamomeus. Classification (NCBI taxonomy): domain Eukaryota; kingdom Metazoa; phylum Chordata; class Aves; order Passeriformes; family Zosteropidae; genus Hypocryptadius; species Hypocryptadius cinnamomeus. Next base: position 58,910 of record VYZP01038603.1, on the reverse strand, counting down.
GGACGTTTCATGACTGCACTAGAGAAGTGGTTTAGCACTAAGATAAGTCTGATTGCTTGGGCATGTGGGTGCTATGGTAACTCCGTTTGCATTTGGAAGCACTTAAGCTCAAAACCACAGTATGCTGCACCCTCTTCCTTTTGAGCAGGGTTCTGTAGAAGAAAGGCAGAAGTAAACAGCATGAGAGAAACCACAGGGCAGCAAAGGCATCGTTAGCTGTAGCTGTACGAGTGGGTTACTGCAAAGCCGTCCTGTGAAGACTGAAAATGTCATTTAAAGTATGGTGCAAGTGATAGAAAACCTCTCCTGACTGCTAAACACACAATATTCCTGGGTATTTATTTTAGGTTTGCAGGAACTGTGTTGGCAAAAAGAATTGGATTTGCTGCTTTTGGTTTTTGTTCTACTTCAGGTTTATGGTTTTGAGAAATTCTGCATATCACTGGTAACAAGTATTACTTCCATTAAATTAATGTTTTTTCAGGGAAATTTCTCTTTTGCTCTGTGTTTTTATTTTCCTTTGGAAAAATTATACTCCTATGCTTATTTTGCATAATCAGAACCAGAAAAATACTTTTTTTTTTAAATGGTCAGAAATATTCAACATATATTCTAACATTGTGTTCCTCCTTGTATCTGTCAGTTATAAATTCTTAATTCCCTCTCTTTCTTCTGGTTCTTCCCCTTGAACTTGATTGCTGGCTAATTTGAATTTTTCGCCTTCTCCATAGCTGCAAATGCTGATTAATGCTCACAGTTGACTCTGAACTTGAGGAGGATAGGGATAACTCCAGTCTTGCAAGGTGGACAGCAGGGAGAGGGATCTAGAACAAGCATTCATTTCAGAGGTCAATTTTCACTAAAAGCCTAACACCACATCCTATCACGTTGGCCGTAGTTAGAGCAGCGCTCCCTCCTCAGCTATGCTCTGCAGGCAGACCACGCCTTCCCCACTGCAAGGCAGCCCTCTGCACTGGCAGGTGCTTGGGAACAAAAAGGCCTTTGACTCTCAGATAATGCTTTAACCAAAGGTTAAAGGGGCAGGAAAGAGTGCCAGGATCAGGCTCTTGGGCAGCGATGCACTGTGTGAAGGAGTTGCTATGGAAGGCAGTTATTAATGAACTTGTGCAAAAAGAAATATTTTGAGAAATCAGATGGAAACTATTCTAATTATTATTTTGAAAAGTCAGAATGGACATTAAATCCAAGTATTAAAAGCAAACAATTGGCATTTCTTAATCAGAACATTTTAGAATTTCTGTTAAATTAAAATTTACAGTTTCAACATTTTATCCCTAATTTCTGGTGAAAATAAATAATGTAAATATTACCCGTGGAAAAGAAATTGTAATGCTTATTTAGTTCTAACGTCTATGATTGCTGTAGGGCTATGAAGACTTAATCAATTAGACAATGAATAACTTAGAAGTGATTTGATGGCTTCATCTTCAATGACCACAAGAATAGATTTTTATTTTAGGACCCTCAGAAATGTCTCTGTCACCTGAGAAAATTCTGTGCTGTAAACTCAAAGGAGTAGTTTATTTTTTGACTCAGAGCATGAAAAATTTCTCATATTTTTAATAAGAAGTCTACATGGCATTCTTTTACTCAATTTTCCAAAAGCAGCAATTTGTCCAGAAACTGGGAATATTATTAGTTTTTTCTTCCCCAGAATTAGAGATAAAGAATAAATTGTAATTCTGTAGACTCTGGTTATGAAAGCACTTTGGAACATGTGATCCCACCTATAAAATTTGAGGGATCCTCTGTGGTATAAAATTACTCAGATGATTAAATGTTTGTTAGTCTATTCTTAGGTCTGCCCCGATTTGTTTATAAAGTAGCAATGGATCCCTTCGTTTTGTGTTTTCAGCAAAAATAACAGTAACGTCTCTGGCCCTGATGCTCATTTATTTAAGGTCTCGTTAGCTGGTTCTGGCAGCACAAGGGAGCTTTAAAGCAGGTGTGAATTACATCCTATCCCACTTGAAGTTTAAAAATAAATCAAAGGGCGGCTGGCAGCATTTTGTGAGGCTCCTTGCCTTACCCTTCACCTCCCACCAGGAACTGTTCTTTTTTTGCAATTTAGTGTTGGCTTGCAGGGGAGCTGCGATGTCTGTGCTGTTTGCTAGGAGACCCCCTCAAAGAGCTTTACTCCATCTGAACAAGTAGACCACATCCTGTTGCTTTCTGTGCAGATGTGAAGAGCCCTGACCCTGCTGAAGCAGTGCCGTTCAGCTGTGAAAAGAGGGAAGGCAGAATCTGGACCTACATTTGTTGCTTGGTGTAAAATGCTGCCTGGTGGGGCTTGCTGGGGTCTGTCCAATATACTAAAGGCTGGAGAGATCCTGGGAAAAGGGCAGTAGCTCTGCAGAATCAGTAAGCATTTTTCCTGGCAGCAAAACCTGGCTGCCAACTGTTTTACAGACACGAGGCTGAGAGGAAGGATTACTTCCTCTGCCCCCTCCCAGCTCTGGCAAAGACACAAGGAGTACAGCTGGATGTGAAGAGCCAGCCGGTATGGCACCATGCTAGATAAAACACCAAATGCACTATTAGCAGAAGAGGCATCCTCCTTCCCGCACTGCTCTGTGCTGTGTGTGTGGAGGAATGCAGTCCTGCAGCAATCCTGTGCTCAGAGCAGGCAGCCTGAGCTGCTGCCATGCAAACGTAGCCTCCTGGCCAGTCCAGCAGGAAATACAAAACCAGGTCCATTTTACTCACTGTGAAAATTAAGCAGCAGAATAGAATTAAAAGACATGTTCCATGTCATCAGCTAATGGATTTCTGCCCCTATAAACATGATAACATTTTTAGGCTCTTAATGCTGATTCAACAGGATCTCCATCTTATCAGCTGGAGTTTGTGTTATTAATAGCACATGCACACAGGAAATGTGTGCTGGCTCTTCCTGCTGCTCGAGAAGATCACACCCTGGACATCCTTGAAACACAATTTTATCTTTTAACATATTGTAGGTCCCAGTTGTCTTCTGTTGAGTTGCTTGGTCCTGCCAAGTGAAAACATTTTCCTAAGACAGCAAAAAGCTGTCTCCTTATACAACTGGACTTGTACAGGTGCAACCACAGCACTGCAGTGAGTGCAGAGTCAGTATGCAGAGGTGATGCAGCAGCTCCTGTACCTCCAGATGTGACCCAGCCAGCCTACTGTCCTAGGGGTTTGAGAGGCTGGCTTTTTTTTTGGTGGCCTGGATTCTTTCATGACTTTTCCATTTGCTCTTCTTGTTGAACATTGAAAATACTTCATAATGCAGTACTCCCATGTTTCACTCACAGGGCCAGTACATCTTTGGGCTTTCAGGAGAAAGAGTGGTGAACTCATTTGTTTTAGGTGTATTTTGTTGTCATCCCAAACCTTTCTTTGAAGCAGCAGCTGCATTCTGTCCACCAACTGGTAGGAAGGAGAATGAAAGCGATTAGCCAGGCGCTCCCATCTGCCCGTGGGATGAGCTGCTGGTTATATCTTTTTCCAGGGCACGTGATTAAGGCCAGATCTGCTCAAACATTACTGATGAACCATTTGAAATCTTTTAGGTATGTCAGCAGGAACCAACTGGTGGCCAAATCAAGAGAAGGGAGAGGGAAGCTTAAAAACTTACTGCAGTATTAGGAACTTTTTCTATGCTCTAATTCTTCCATTTGGGTTATCTGATTTTATCCTTGTTATCCTACACATAACATCTTAAGAATGTCTTATGGTTGGATGCAGTTTAAGCTCTGAGAAAAGTTTTGGGGTGGTTTCCTTTTAAACTCAGACCAACTCGCTTAGTTTGGCAGTCGTCAAGCTTTCGTACTGCACAGCATGTGTTTGGGGGATTGGACATCCTCATTACATTTTAAAGACATTTTTGGATTTCAGCTTTCAAGTTTCTAGAGTTATGCTTTAGAATATAAACCTGAGCAGACAATTTTGTCTTTGAGGTTAACTTGATTAGCCTGAGGTTAGTTCAGACATTTGTCAGTGCTGGGACATTTTTTGGAAAATAAGTTAATAGTAGCAATATACCCATTAATCTCAGAGTAACAGAGTCTGGATTGTTGGGAATCTTCTTGATTTTCCTTCATTTTACCCAGTACCTCTCAAAAAGGTTTCATGGGGAAATGCATTTGCTTTTCTTTTTGAGAGGATTTTTTAGTGTTCTGGTGCCACCTATTGAATTCTTTTCAATTTCATTCTATTCCATTGCTATAATAAAGCATATCAGGGAATATAATCACAGGAGATCAGGAGACCCTTGAAATGCTTAGAAGGGTGTAAAACTGCCATGAAGTTCTGTTAAAATGATAGTGCTTAGTTACAGACAGGAAAAAAGGGCAATCTCAGACTATTATTTCCCATACTGTTTTAAGACACTGCTCTGAGCAAGGCAGTGGGACCAGGTGATCTCTTGAGGTCTCTTCTAACTTGGAGTTCTATGATTACGTGTAATGTTTAGCTTCTCTCACTGGGAGTGAACAATAAACCTTACACTCTATTTAAGCTATTAGCATTATTCTAACTTTACAAGGGGGAGGATGGGGAGAATTATTTTCACAGAAATCTTGAGGAAGTGAATGAGGCAACACAACACCGACAAGCTTATGATCCCCGTTATCTTTTATTATCTCACTTTACTTGGAAGAGGCAATCTTGATGTGTGTAATTTTGTCTCTGTTATGTTTGCATCAGAGATGAGTAAATAGCTTGAAAAGTATTTCTGAATGTTTCACTAATCTGAGCAGAGTTTAATTTAGGACTGTAGTTTTTTGTGTTCTTGGAAAAGTTTCTAAGTGAAAGTCAATCTGTGGTGATGCTCACGGAAAGTTAATATTTGGCCACAAGAAAGAAATAAATAAATTCCAAGAAATAAACATAGTAGGAAAGATCTGGTGGAAAAAGAGCAAAAGAAGGAGGAAGGAAGAGCCAAACAGGTGGCTGGAAGTTTGTCGGATGGGGCCCTGAGCAGCCTGATCTGCTGGGTGGCATCCCAGCCCATGGCAGGGGTGTTTGAACTAGATGATCTTTAAGAGTCTCTCTAACCCAGACCATTCTGTGATTCTGTGACCATACACTTGGTATTTTGGGCATCTGGTTGTTGCTATATCCACTAAATATAACTTAAGAATGTGTAATTTCCTAAGGAAAGCTTAGCTGATATTTGTGAGGAAGGAATGTGTCTTTATATTTTTGGCAAATTCCTTGAAAGTCTAAGTTACACTTTTTCTCTCTCTTTTTCAGGGCAGGAGGCAACAGCGACCACACCTGGTACTGGTAAGAAACAATTTACATGGCAGAATTGTATTGATATTTTTTTTTTTCTTCCTTGACAATTTCTTCTTTCTTTTTATCACACACAATTACATCACAGAGTATATAATGCCTTTCCATTCACCCAACAAAATGAAATATGCTGTCTTAATAGGCAGGGATATCAGACAAGTCTGGTTTTGAGTAATGTATTTAGGTATATTTTAAAACACAGCATTTAGCACGGAAGGCACAATCACAACCAACGAAGAATACACTCACTGGTTGTTCATCTGACACCTGTTGAATCCCCTGCACTTTAAATATTCGATGTGTCTTTGCTTCGTTAAAAATTCCCGTGTCTCAGTATGAGAGTGCTCCAGCACTGCACCCTGGTGTTGTGGGCAGCTCTGTCCCTCCTCGGCCGGGCCCACGTGAATGGAGCACTACCGACCCTCTGTACCTCTCACCGCAGGTGCCAGCCTCGCACACAGCACGCACTTCTCCAGGCCGGCAGAGCCCAGCCCCGGCACGGCCCCGAGCAGCACCGCACGCAGCAGCGGCTCCGCTGCCCTCACCGCACGCACTCCCTCTGCCTTCGGGGACGCTTCTGCAGGTTTGCTGTCTTCCCTTAGAAGCCACGCGCTGCTCTCAAAACTCTAGGGGAAAACGAAGTCATTCGGCACCAGGGTAGCCTTTTTCAGCTCATGGCTCATCAAATGGAAAAGGTGTCTGTGCTTTGGCATGGCGGCAATGCCAGGATAATGTGCAGGATCTGGTATTGGAGGGCCAGGTCTGGTATCTGAGGGCCGAGTCTTGCAGTCACCACAGTAGCATCAAAATGCCAGCTGCTGCCAACAAGGCTGCCCCCAAAGCAAGAGCAGTAAGAATGAGCCTAAAAGAGAGTATAGAGACCAGTCAGTGGTTTATAAACAGGGAGATAAATAATGAAGTATAGTAAGAAATGCAGTGAGCAAGATGCGTGATCCAGCAAATGAGCACTAACTAGAGTTGCTGTTTGTGAAACAGCACAAGCACTATTCATAATTGTGTTTTACTGTAATAATATAGCAAAATGTTCTAGTTTTTCCCAGTTCACAGATTGTAACGATGTTTTTATTTTGACTTCATCTGTAATTATGACTAAATATTGACCAAAAATATTGTCATTATACACTGAAAAATTCATTTGTAAGAGGTATACTCCTAAAAATTTGCTTTCTATTTAAATACTCTTTTTTTTTTCCGGTTTACTTAATATATTAACATCACTTTTCTTTCAACAGTCTTCTCTAAATTACAAAAATCCCAAAAGAAAAAACAAAAACAGAGCAGTGCTGTAGTATAAGACATTTCTGATGACAAAGCCACAGGAAAGAATGAATTTCGGTTTTTAATGCTGATATGTTGTTTATTTTCTTACAGATGATTACAATTCAACATCCTTGCACAGCACCACTTCATCAGTCAACATGCCAGCAAGCACTGGGATCAGCCCCACTCCCACCTCCACTTACACAATAGGTGACAAACTTGCACACAGTTACCACAGTTCTGATACATCAGGCACAGAAAATGGATTTGAATGAGGCAATTCATTTGGAATGTTTTAAACCGAAGCATACAAATTAGACATACAACTGCATTAAACTCAAGGATGTTTTTGGGAACCTTACTGACTGTTTATGAGTAATATTAAAGATACCAGATTTTTTACTTATCAAGCAAGTGCAAAATAGAAATGATTTCCACACAGTGGCATATAGCAGGAGGGTAAATCTGTCAATTATTGTGTCAGTACTCCTCTTGTTATTCACAGAAATTTACCCAAGCAGCAAAAAAGTGTGAATACATCTAAGATCTGTGTGCCTCTCTGTCTTCTGGTGTGTTCCCTTTGGTTTCACACAGCAGTAATACTTTCTTGGGATCTAGCAGTTCAAGCATTTACAGTGATTTTAGTTGCCATTGGGCTGTAAGGAATTAGGTCAGTAAAATATATGTATGTTCTTGTGCAAAGTACGTCCAGGAGCTGGACACTTTTCATCTTCTTGAACTGTCCTTTGAGTAGCTGTAGGCTGCTATCTGCTCTTTGACAAACTGAACTTAGCTTTTACTTGTGGTGTCTTGGTGACTCTCCAGTGGTCCCTCTCAGTTTGCCCTCTTCTTAGGGCCACCATCCAGCTGGTGACTCCCAGCCTGGAGGCAGACAAATCTAGGGCCTACCTTCTATGAAAAAATTAGATATTGGTGTGTTTTAGTGACACCTTTACCTTGGGATATATTAAGTAACTGTTTTCAGGATGAAGTCCTTTGCTCAAGCTTCTCTACAGAAAATACCAGCAAAAATTTCTTTTGGGTATCCTGGTGTAAAAGTAGTCATTAAATGATCTGTACTGTTGTATAAATCTGTTCCCAAAGGTAAGAGTGGCAGTGCAAAAAGCAGGTAAATTTTGTTTCTTTGGTGACATTTTATACAGTTCAGTTACCCATTCCACAGCATGGATATCCTGGAAAACTGCTGTAGCTTATCATACTGCCATGAGAATGTGTGATTTTGGAATATTCTTGTGTAATTTTGTACTCAGAAATGCTACTAATAACCAGTTTCATTTCTAGTTCATTGATGTCATTGGAAATTGTGAAAGACACATGATCCCTAAAATAACTAGTTAAAGAATGGGGTTATGTATAGCTGATATTTTCTTCCCTATTTCAAACGTGAGAGGAAATGCTAAATACCTTTACTTGTATTGAATATACTGAAAAAAGAATTTGGGGCAGTACTGGTCACCCTTCTCCAATGCTCTGTGGGAAAAATACACAATCTGTTAAGACAGACCTTCATATTATTTTCTTTTCTTATAGAAACTACCACAGCGATACGGGAAGCATCTTGTGGTAAGAACCAAACCCCTTATTCTTCTTCAGTCTTGAAATGTGACCAAAAAGTAAACTCAAATACAGAAAATTGGTAAAGCTGATAAAGCAATAAAAAAATAAAATTGATAAATTCGCATATAAAACTGATCAATTAGTTATTTTATAAAATGTCTTCCAGTTCTGGAAGAAGTAAGATTAAAGTTATTTAACAATTCTGGTCTTTTCACCTGCATTTACATTAGCTTTTCTTTTAGCTATTATTGAAGACATAAAAGACTCTGAGAACAACCCTGAAATGGCTGAGGTTTTACTGAAAATTCACACAAAAGACACAGAATATATTATTCTGTGGGATGTCTATAACATAACTGTGAGTTCCAGCAACCGTTCAGTAGAGCTTCCGAAATGCCAGAGTTACACTGTTGAAGTTAAAAATGGCAGGTGTTCAGATGGGACTTCTTCTTCTTTTCTTGTTCCAAAAGGTAGGTGTACAAGGCTTTTAGTAGTTTCTTTTCTTCTTCTTTTTTAAAATTTATTTTTATATGCAGTAATTCAGCTTCTCCAGGTTTCTTTGTCTATTCTTGTTGCTTTTCAGAGAATCAGACAGAAAGTTTTCATATTTTGTCCATGGTTTGCAAGCTATTTTCAAGTTGTATACTAAAACTTCTCAGTATTTTCTCAAAGAACAATGAAAACAAACCGTAGTTTTTTCATTCTAAAGAAAAAAGGGAACTTTAACTGCATTGGCCATATGCACTGTGGTAAACAATAGCAAGACCAGCCACCACTTCAAAGCTGGTGATTATGCTGAATATCTGCACTAAAATATTAACTTATTATTTGAATACCTGTGTGTCTTTATCTCATGAAGGCTTTTTCAATTTTTGCTTTCCATTTCTTATTAAATTCTTTGTATATTATTCTATGCTGATTGTATCTTCATATTGCAGAACAAGTCAAAAAACATAAATGAACTGTTCTTTAAAGACTCAATATAGCCAATGTCACAATGATGTATGATCTTCCTTTCCAGTCGCCAATGAACGTTTGGAAGTCAAGGACACAAACGACACAACTGCCTGGTTATGTTGGAGTAGCTCACTTGCCTGTGCTAATGTGACTGTTGCCTGCAATGGGACACTATTTTCAATGTATTCTGAAAGTGGGTTATTTATTTATTTGTCTTTACAGGCATTGTTGATGTTGTCTTTTGGTGGGAGACTGGCAGATTTAAATTAATTGTGCCAGTCTGAGGAAAGGGTAGCTAAGAATTCCTGGGATTGCCAGTTGGAGGACTACCATCCCCACAAGTGCGCATCTGGGAAAATTCAAACCCAGACACCTCTTTTGCTGAGTTTGCCAGCTTCACAAGTTGCACAAATTCTGGAAATTTTGAGGTTCTGTTTGATTTTCTGAAGGGGAGCTGAGCAGTTTAGAAATGCTGCAGTCTGTGCTCATGCTGTGAGCTGACCCCTTGTAGGCTGCCTTGGCCACTGGCTGCACAGGCTCCTGGATGGTGCGAGGCCAGGCTCTCTGCTCTTGGAGTCAGCCAGCCTGAGGAGATGCTGGCTCAGAGGCACCTAGTGTGATAGGGTAGATATGGATGCTGAATGGCCTCATGTGTCCCAGAAAAATGGGTGATGAATGTCTGGGGCTGGAGATTTCCTGCTTAAGGGAAGTGAAGAGCTAGGAAGCCATTCCAGGGTTCTGCCAGACTCCCCATGACATGTTCGGATTTCTGTAGGAAAGCTCTTTCCTTAGAAAGTCAAATTATGACCTTTACTGATGAAAAGTAAAGGTCTATGCAAACTAAGTTAGTATGTAAGAACCTAAAATCTAGTTATTGGATCAGGTTGTACATTTTTCTGCTTGGAATATCATGATAGTTTATTACAAATTATATCAAATAAATATGGTAGAGAAAATGTCAAAACAGTGCCACATATTTTTGGAGTTGTGAAAAATATTGATAAAGCTCTTCTTGTGTCTACAGATTCAAAGTCTGGAGATAAAAATCAAACTTGTAAAGTGCTGAAAAATTTATCACCATACCGTCGATACGACTGCATTGGATCCATACGTTTTAAAGAAAGCAATGTTGCCAACCCAAACTTCACCATATATACAGACTGTGGTGGTAAGTGTAATGCTTACTTTTGGTTTACATTCCACATATTGTGGGAACTCCTACTATGAAACCCATTATCTGGGTTCCCTGGTGTTAAAGATACACTTTGAGCAGCATTCTCTGCCACACTTAGCTTCTCCTTCAGCTCCTCTTTCCTGGTCTCTTGCCCTAGTGGTTGTTCTTTCATTGCAGTCACCCTCTCAGTCTTCCAGTCTGAGCCTTTCTTTCCTTCTATCAGAGACTGTGATTATTTTTTATTGTTGTTTTGGAGACTGAGAGCATGGTCAACTATATGGAATTTTGAATGAAGACGCACATACAAAAAAAGTCTGAAACAAGTCTTAAATTCTTGATATGAAGACATTAGACAATTTTAGTAAAATGTGATGTTGCTGTATTCACCTTGTCCAGAATTAATTAAATGTATGAAATTACTGTAATATGATGCTTTTACATATACTCAGTTTATACTTATGTATACCTTCTTGAAATAGAGTGCAAAAAATATTACATGTTGTTGGTATCTTGCTGTAGTGTCAGATGAAATTCAATTTAATTAATCAAAATAGGTCAGAAGAGGAATACTTTTATTTTCATTTATTGCTAATTATTGTTATTTTCCTTTTACAATAGTTCCAGGAGCACCACAAAACCTTCAAGTAACAAATATAACTAACACAAGTGTAACAGTTAAGTGGACAGCACCTGGGGACACTTCTAGCGGTCCCATAGTCGGCTACTTAGTGAAATTCTTTATGAACGGCAAAGGTAAGTATATTCACATTTAAATAATTCATTGCATGTACATAATTACAGAGCACCAGGCATAAATGCACTGTCAAGTCCTATTGGAATCTCTTCACACTGCAATTTATTTTAGACAAATGTTAAAATTTTCTTCCTTTAAGGTTGTTCCAGTTGAACTTTCAGTTGAGATTATTCAGTTTACCATGTCAGGACACACTTCAGTTGGCACAAATGTATGGCAGTTAGGCATAAACATGTTTAGATGGGTGTAGCCAGGGGATTGTCTTCTGCTAAATGGCCACTCCTTCCAGACATGCTGGTCTAGGCCATCTTACTTTTCAATGAATAAATTTGTATCCATTGTATTGTGATCATGTTCTCCAGGTGCAAACTTTTCTTCAAAACAAGGATTGGAAAATGAGGTTTTTACTATGAAGAACCTGATAATAATAAATATGTATCAGTTTAAGCTAGTCCTGGCTTGATTAATCCTTTAGGCTTAATTCAGCCTTTCTGTTCACATACTGTAGTTATGTAAACCTGGGCTTCCACAGGAACCGAAGGCTGTCATGCTCCTGTGCTCCTCTGATACAAACCATCTCTCCCATTCTCCATGCCCCAAATTTGACCACAACCCAAAAGGGTGGCAGCCCCATGAGCCAGTTTGTGTGGTTGGTTTGGCCTGGCCAGTGTAGGAGATGGAGGCAGTAATGTGTGGCTGCAGGGAGGCCCCATGGTGAGCAGGCAGAAGGAAGCACAGGAAGGCTCCCCAGCTCCCTGAGTCACCAAAGCCCAGCGCAGTGCGGGCAGCAGCTCTGCTCATGTTGCTTCTCATGCAGTTCTGTTCTTCTGCTCTTTGCCACTCCTGGAAGCAGGACTACCACCACATCTCAGGCATCACACCAGGACAGACTTGCTCAGTGTGCAGTGACACCTTCCTACTTACCCTGTCCCAGGCTGAATGTACTCTTTATATGTAAATACTCTCTGTGTATTTATGTATTTCCTCTTCTTCCTGAGCCTTCGCTTAGCATTAGTAAGCAAAGCAAAGCAACCAGATTAAGGTAATTAAAATAGAAGTACACATGACAGTGGTTTCAGGTAGCTCTGATAAAGTGTAAGAGTTCCTGTGCTCCTAACATAGATTTAATTAATTTCATTAATTTCATTTTTCAGTGTTTTGTGAGGGAGAAACCAAGACAACTGAATATGCTTGCAATAAATTTGAACCTTATACCAAAGCTTCTGTATCTGTGACTCCACGTACAACCAACAAACGCAATGAGAAGCTTGAAGGTAGCAGTGAAAGCCGTGACTTTACAACAAAAGCAGGAGGTAAATCTGTTTGCTAGCTGTTATGACTAGGCTTATACTAACACAAAGAATTGATGCTTTCCTAGTGTAGTTCATTATATTTTATGCATAGCATTACTATTAGCCAAGAAACTGATTAAAATTAAAATAATTGTACTGAAGTTCATATAATTAGTGTCCCTTTGGAAATTACTTAATGTTGACCTATTTTTTAATTATGCACTTCATATTATTATTTTTCTTATATATATATAATTTTAGAAAGAAGATTTCGTTAATTTGAAATTCTTGTGAAGTCTTTAGGAAGGATTATATCCCAATATAAAGAAAAAAATTTAATTAAACAAAAAGATAATTTAAAAAGTTTGATTTTTTCTTTGTGGCACGAAAGCTACAATGATGTGCAGCCTGTACCTTGTGTTGTGTAGTTACCTGTTTGCTTGAAGTAGACACCAACACTGTCCATCTGTAATGGATGTCAATTAGTTTGGATGTACCTGTACACAGCTTCCAACATTAGGTTAAAGATAAAAAAATGTGTGCCAACCCTTCTGCTGACAGAAAGGTCTGTGCATCTTTTTGGGGCTATCCTTTCAAATGTATAGTTTCAAGTATACAGAGATCAGAATTGTCACCTGAAGCCCCACAAAAACTAAAAAAGCTGATAAATTAATTTACTGATAAATATAAGCAGGTTGATCTGAGACTTAACTGTAATACAAATTTAAATATAGCTTTAATTTTTAGGCAGCCCTAATGTGAGCATGATCGTGGTCCTTTTCTCTACAAAAATCTAGTCTGAGCATATTATCTTTTGAAGCCCCCACTTTCTGCATTCCACTCATTTTAATAACTCAGGTGAAGATTAAAGTCTACAATATAAGTTTATGGATGTGCAAACAACCTCATTTCCCTTATTTTTTGCAAAAATAATGAGTTGCATCATGAATTAATAGTATTAATTAGACCTTCTCAACTATCACAACAGTTAATAACAAGTCAAGCAGGAAGTGGAAGAGTTTTATGGTTTCTTGAACTGAAGAATGTATCAGTGGAACACAAGTCCTTGGAAGCAGGAAAACCCCTACATTTTATAAAAGATGTTTTCATCTTCAACAAACACATTGCCTCCAGAAATGTTCACTTTCTCCTTGTCACAGCTCTTTCAGCAGCATGTGGAATAGGAATCTAACAGATCTGCCCTGTGGATAAAAATGATCAGCTATGATGTAACCTCACACTCAGCCAAGTCAAATATCCTGCCACTCCTCACCTGGGATGTTTGATCTGCTTATAGAGCCTTATGGGTCTTAGCTCTTCACATGAAGAAAAAATCAGCTGCAGTTTTTTGGGTTTTATTTTTTCTTGATATGCTGTTTTGCAAGTTGACATGATTTTGTAGAAAATTTCCATGGTGGTCTACTGAAATGTGGCTACTGAGATACAGCTACTGAAATGTGGCTACTGAAATGAGGCTGCCTTAAAAAGGCTGCCTCATTTACTTTCTGAAAGGTTTTACCAGCTCATAGTGAAAGGTCCCTCAGTCTGAAAACCTGCAACATTTGCTGCAACAGAAGAAACTAGAGTTTGAAACCACAGATTAGATTTAACAGATTCTGTATCATTAAAAAGTTTTTGTGGCTTTAGGCCAGACTTAAGTGTAAGGACACTGTTCTAAATATTACAATATACTAGTGACTTCTGGGAGAAAATTTGATTTAAAATAGTTTTGAAACGAATATTCACATGGAGAACTCTTTTTTCCCCCATCTTGTCTGTTGCCCCATGTTCCCCAAATGAGAAAGTGACGTCAGATGTAAGAGATTTGCCATCATACTATTTTTGCAGTCTGACTGTCAGTAGAGCATTTCAGTCCAACTTCACATCTTTTTCAGCTTAGATAAGCTTATGATTAAGTCAAAGTTGATTTTACTTATCTTGTTAAATTTGGACTGAAATTTTTAAGGAAGAAAATATATGAAGTTATTGAGAGAAGACAGGAAACAGACAGGAGCACATGCAGCTTGAAATGTTGGGTTTGAAATGATAAGAATAGAGCAAGTAACTCTTTTTCTTGTCTACAGTACCAGATGAAGTGAGTCACGTTAAAACAATATTGACAGCTGATAATGCTGTCCAGATTACATGCAAAAAACAAAATGAGTTTGGACCACTTGCACAATTTATATTGATTTGGGAGATTGATGGAAAAACTGAAAATGAAAGCAAATGTGAATTTAAAAGAGAAAATCTCTTTTACAGGACAAACTATACATTTAAGGTAAGTTAGTTTATTGTATTAAAATATATAAAATATTGCTGCATTTTCATTGTTTAAGCATATTATGCTTGATTTTAGGGAAAAAAGGGTAAATATGGTGGCAGAGAAGTCAATTTATAATCTGTAGGCCTTAGGTGTAAAAAAGTAATTATTATTTTGGAACTAAAATGCATATGTGCCTAACCTATCAAGCAATCCCTGGTGTGCTATTCCACATAAGTTCTAACAGCAAGAAAAATGCAAACAGAACAGACTGTACTTGGCTCAGGAGAAGTTGGTTTCCATAAGATTAAAATAGTTTCTTGAGCATGACTGATATTTTAGTTTTTAAAACATATTCCATTTAATGAATGAAGATTTTTGGTTCTTCAGGGACTAATTAGTGTGAAGCAGTTCAGATCCTTTTGCATGCCCTTACATCAGCCTCTTACAAGCCAGTCCTCGTGTCCATACAAAATATAGCATCCTCTGTTTACACGCTTCACTTTCCTGAAGGCTTCCTGCAATTTTCTCTTCTGTCAGGCATTTCACCCTTTTGGGGTTGCCTGCAAAACCAGTGGTCTTGTGTGATTCCCTTAATATGGCCAGTAGGAATATTTCTTATATCCTGATAGCTCCTCTCAGTAGTTTAGGCAAGAACGTAACCAGTAAGAGTGATGGAGTTTTACTACTTTTAGGAAGCAGTTTCGCTCATTTCCCACAGTCTTTTCCTCTTTCTCTGATTTTACTGCACAAATGCAGTATCAGGGAACTTGAGTAATCTCAGTTTCATGTCAATATTTTGTCAGGATTTTCCCAACAGATTCTGCTCAGAGAGCTTTATATTTGAAAAATATAAAGATGAGGTCCTGTAGGAGCAAAAGATCCTTGCTTTGTCCAAGTAGCACAGGACCTCTGTGCCATTTAAGGTTTTTGTTTACCACTTTCAGTGAGTAGTTTTCCTTACAGAAGGAATTTGCTTCTGCACCTCTAAATCCTGGCTTCTGCTTTGCACATATTTTGCTTAATTCTTGCCCAAAAACTGGAGAAAGCCTTATAGGCTTAGCTGGTAATGAAAGGACTCTGGTCAAGTTATAAAAACTCACGAGGAAAACCCAGTGTAAAATATTTGACTGCAAGCCGTCTTTTAGGTCTGACAGGAATTTCTGTTGAGGAAATTTAAAATATCAAATATATGACAAAACATAAACACAGTTGAACAAAGTTAATGTTTTAACACCATTTAAAGTACCCAAAAGTTAATGATGCAAGAATACACCCTATTTAATTAAAGTTCTATGAATTACCTACCCATACATAAATTTGTACTAAAACCATCAAATTCAGTGGACTATTTGTATATTTACTGTTGCAGCAAATGGGTTTTTATATATTGCACGGTTATTTTTCAGATTTGAGAGGCTTAGTAAAAGATAAAATTGATTTTACTTTGAGATGCATCTGGTTTTTATTTTGTAAAGTGTGTTTCCTATTTTTCTAAATTCTTTTTCCTGTCATCTCCATATTTTTGAATCCAGATCTTGCTGTAACTTGGGTAGAAACCTGAGCTGCACTATAAATGTCAATACAGAGATTGACAGCAGACACTGCTGTCAATGTTCTCAATAGATGGATGAATTTGAAAAATCCATTGTGCTTTGTTTTTTAAGAATTGTATGCAGAAATTTTTACTTGTCATATCTGAACATCTCTATTATTGTCCCCACTGCATGTAGATCTTCGTCTTTAATGGAGAACACAATGGGAAAGTAGTAGTGGGGAGTATAAGAACCAGATGTAAGTAAATATGTACAGCATCTTTAACTTTTGATTTTAGCATAATATTGTGAATTCAGTTAAATTGCTCCTAATTAAAAATCCAAACTCCCTGTTTTATAGTTAATATTTGATCTGCATTTGAAAAATATCCCCATTCAGTATTAATGTAGCAGATCATGTTGACAGGTCATTAATCATAACTCAGAATTATTACACAGCTGTGCTTTCTTCAGGAAACATTCAAATGCAACTAGAAATTAATTTCTCTAACTGACATTATTCACTTTTGGACTATTTTCTGGTGTTGGGATCCTGCATTTCAGGAGCTGAACATCTGTGACTTGGCAGAGGTTCCCAATTCCCAGATCAGCAACAGCTGAGAGCTGCACTGTACAGGTCACACAGAGCAGGAGACAAGCACAGTAATGCTGAACCAGTGAGTTGTAGCATTTTGACAGGTGCACATGGAGAATTTAAGGGATCGTTTTCTTAATGAAAACATAAATTTCCCTCCTCTACTTTGGCATAGCAAACTCAAACCTGTTTAGTTTTTTTCTCAAAAAGGATCCCAAACCAAAAAGTGATGAGCACTGGTTCTAAGGTTTCTTTTTTTAAAGTAATTTTAAAATAATAAATGTATTCTTTTTCTGTTGGTAGATAATTCTAGAGCCTTGATTATATTCTTGGCATTCTTGATCGTTGTGACTGTAATTGCTTTACTGCTGGTTCTGTACAAAATCTATGATCTTCACAAAAAAAAGCTTAGGTAAGCTTCATGTTTGTCTCCCTCTCTTACATAAATGGAAGGGGCATGAGGGTGGCTTTTGGTTTTTCCACAAGATTTCACAGTGGGTAGTGACAAAATGTTACAAATTTGATGTTTCATCAATACTGGGAAAAGATATCCTTTTACCTTCAAATCTTTTAAAAGAAATGAATTTTTTGGTGTTTGTCAAAAAAACCCCCAAATATAATGAAATAGATTTAAAATCTCTCTGCTCTACCCTTGTTTGAGGCACAGAACAAAATGACTTGTCCCTAGTTTTGTGAAAAAAAAAAATCAGAAATATCTGGAAAACATTTCCTTCATGATTTAAATCAAAAGTAATGAAAATAATCCACACTTTCTTGGAACTCTTTTAATTGCTTGTTCACCCTAAACAATATCTCAGGGAGGTGTTGCTTATTACAGTGACCTCTCGATGGCTCAGCAGTTCTGTAACACAGAGGATGGCAATAGAAGGATGGCCATTGCATTCCCTGATGCCTGTGGCTACTTAGCATTTAAACTTTATCTTATGTATGTGTTAGTTTTCTGTCACTAGCAAGGGAAGAGAAGATGGTGTGAGCAGTCACTTCAGTGAAGAAATTAAATACACATTTGTTGTAGGTGAGATAGGCAAAATCATGCAGGCACTAAAGATTTTTGATGTGGCCACCTTGTTTCTCTGCCTCGGGGCAGGAGGAGAAGAGGGCAAGGATCCCAACCACCTCTGCATAATCCCAGGTGTAGCACTCCTGTTTCAGAGACAGCACTCTTGTTTCACTGGTTTGATTTAACTTATTATCATATATGCCTTACTAGTCAAAGCATTTACAGGTGCTTTTGCTTCTTACAGCAATTCTTCTGAAGGCGTGAACCTTGTTGCAGGTGAGTATCTTTATATATTTAGCAATTTATATTTATTTCCATTTAGCAAATGGAAATAAAATTAGTCTCAGGTCTTGCTACTAACTTTGGGTTATTTGCATTCTAGGTTGCATAGATAGATTACAGATATCAACATGATAACACCTCATATGGAGGACAAAAATACTTCAGTAAATACTTAGAAGAAGTATATATACTTGAGTGAACTGAAAGTTCATCAGTGTTTGAAAAATGCTTATTTATTAGTTAATTAAAAACCCAGTTATAGTTATCCCATACAATGTTTGTGATATCTTTAAAACTGAGAATAAGTCCAGAATAAAATACAGTTTAAAACATAGTTTCCCTTTTCTGTGCACTTTTTTCCAAAACAAGAGACTGAACATTAGTAAGTTATTTTTTACTGAAAAAGTTTGAAGTCTTTCAAATCCCAAACACTGAAAATTTTGTGCACCTTTTTGCAGAAGATTTCAAAGCCCGTGAAGAAAGACAGAATCAGTCAATACCAGAAAGCTTCAAGAAAAAAATAATTTAGAACACTGAAATTCACAAAAACTAAATACATTAAATGGGAAGTAGGACCGTGTTGAAATTCAAAACCATTTGCTTAGACACAACTTTTCAATGTAAATGAAAAATTAATTTATGTCTACTAAGAGATGTTAAAACTTGTTCAATTGTTATTTTTTCATTCAAGATGATATTGGGGATTATTGCAACTCAGAACATAAATTGGAGAAAACGTGTGAAGTTAGGCGATACATGTTATATTTTAATCATTGACAATGACTGACCAGAACTGAAGCACAAGGCAAGGCTGTGTAACTGTTGTGTCTGTTGAGGCAGTTGCTGGGCCCTGAATATGACAGTCACCACTCTGTGCAAAAGTACTGATGTGCTGTCCCTGCATGTGGCCTCCTCCAGAGGTGTCTCCAGTCAGGCAGGAGAGCTGGAAAAGTTCTCTTATTTCCACAGCCTGTTTGCTCACAGCTGCCACAGGCAACACCAGTTTTATAAAAATAAATACACCAAGTTAAAAGAAAGAGTTTAGTTCTTCTGTTAATTTATCTGGCAGTTTTAGAATCAGGTTTACTGAAGTGTTATGGACATTTTCAATATCAGTAACAATAAACATTTGACTTATTTACACAGTTAAAGATGATGACAAGCAACTTCTCAACATAGAACCAATACCCTCAGAGCTATTGCTGGACACATACAAGAGGAAGATTGCAGATGAAGGAAGGCTCTTCTTGGAAGAATTTCAGGTTTGTCCTTCATTCAAAATATAACACAGGTTTTTGTCCAGGTGGTTGGAAGAATTCTATCCAGGAGCATATTTGAAGCACATGTACTAGTCAGAAGGAAAGAAATAACTAATCTAGAAAAGTCAAATAGTCTAAGTTAAGGTCAAAGAGTCCTCAGTTAATTTTGTTACCAATCTCTCCCCATTGTCAGATGAAAATAGTCTTTTTTTCCTGAAGGTGTTCTTCAGAAAAGTAGAAAGTATGCAGTCTAAATACCTCTCATCCTAAAGTACCTTTTAATACACATTTTTAAACTTTGTCTTACTGCATAGCCATGGGGTTATAAATAATATGTAATACTGGAGATATATACCAACGATATTAAGGAGAAGAAATTTTTAAACTTTAGATATAAGAAATATATGAAGTAATATCTTATGAAGTATAATGTTACCTTCCAGATTCAGTAATTCCAAATTATTTCCATATTCATTTGACTATTTTAAGTCTAGGCTTAACTAATAAAATAAATTTTGTATTTTACAGAGTATTCCTAGAGTCTTCAGTAAATTTTCTATAAAGGAGGCCAAAAAGAGCCATAATCAGAACAAAAACCGTTACATTGATATTCTTCCATGTGAGTATTTGTAATGATTTTGACATGTTTTATATTTGTTTGATTTGTCACTGCCTTGAGATAATATAATTATTTTGGTTTAAATGATTTAAACAGATGACCATAACCGTGTTGAGCTCTCAGAGATGCCAGGAGATCCAGGATCAGACTATATCAATGCAAGTTATATTGACGTGAGTGACTTTTTACTTAAAAAACAAAGTAGATGCTATGGAAGAAATCCTGTAGTCTGTGCATTTGAAGCATCAGCACCTTGGAGGATTTCCATTGGGGTTGCTTTCACCTTTGTAATGTATTTGGTATTATTGAATTGTTGCATATTGAATTTTTTTTTAAAGTTGCAAATCTTTTAGATTGTTCATGCTTTCTTTCTAAAAGTTAATAACAGTGTACTTTTCACAGGGCTTCAAAGAACCAAGAAAATATATTGCTGCACAAGGTAATTGATAATCTTAAAAGAATATGCTTTCTTTATTCACCCATCTTGTTAACGTAGTAAAATCCTATTAGTAAGCTTAAAGGAAAAATGAAGATCTGACATTATGAAATTTAATATGACAAAGTTGTCAATGAGTTTTTACTAAGGGAATTTTTGTGACAATTAATAAACATACTTAAAAGACAGATTTCTCATGTTGTATAATTTTACACCAAAAGTTTTCAGATTTCATGGCTAAAGATACAGATGAGAGTTTTTAAATGCTGTAGCCTAATGGCAGCAGCCATAATGAAATCAAGTGTGTGGCTGTTCCTTGCACGATCTCTGGTTAGCTCTTCAGATTGCCTGGGTAAGCATGCAGGTGTTTTATCATATGGATGCACTCTGAAAAAGTCCCTTAAATTATCTCCTTCCAGGCCCCAAGGATGAAACCACAGATGATTTCTGGAGAATGATCTGGGAACAGAAGGCAACCATTATTGTCATGGTGACTCGCTGTGAGGAAGGAAAGAAGGTGAGAAATATCCATCCTTCCCTCCTTCTATCTTTCTACCCTTTTTTTCTGAAAACCAAGTGGGTTGCTGTGCTGTGCTGAATTACATACTCTTCTTCAGTACTTCTTTTTTCATTCTTTGTTGTTCTCTCATTGTGGCAGAACCTGTGTTGGAAAGCATGCCAAAACTGTTGCCTTATGAATTACCAGTCTTAACCAGAAAATATCACTTTAGTCACAGCAGTGTGTAGGAGAGTGAGCTTCCAAATTACAGCTAATTAATCCAGAATAGGTAGAACTGTAGCTCCTCATAGATCTGTCAGGAAAGGTATGGTTTCTGTTTTTCTCCTGTCTATTCTGATAACCTGGCAGTGCCCTCAGTAGATCCTAGAAAGAATATTTTACCTGTGTTGCCTTTGTTTAAGTGGAAGGCTGGGTGCTTCTGGCCTGCTTTTGTTCCTTATTCCAGGTACAGCAGGAAGAAGGGGAACTGCTGTTTTAGCTGCAGTTACAGATGTTGACAGCCTGCAGATCTACAGCACACCCAAGCTGATGTTTTAGGCAGGCAGGAGCAGCAGCCCTCATTGAAGACTGAAAAACAAGGCATGGAAGTAGCTGCAAACATTTCTCCAGGCGACAGTAGCAGTCACTCTTCATTGTTTCAACTAGTGTACAGGATGTTTTTTTCCCCACTATACATCTGAAGTTAAATTCCATGGCCATAAATTTCAGGTCAGAGACCTGAGTTGTTGGATATTTGGAATTGAAAAGTTGGAAAAGCTATACTGAGTAGCCATCTGTTTAGGCTTTTTTCTAGCTCTCAGTTCTCTGCCACATCACCACATCACATCACTTAACTTCATCTCTTCACAGAACAAATGTGCCCAGTACTGGCCATCAATGGAGAACGGGACTGCAACGTATGGGGACATCATTGTGAAGATCTATGAAAGTAAAACATGCCCAGACTATGTCATTCAGAAACTGCACATCACAAATGTAAGTTGATTCAAAAGTGCGAGATTGACTGGAACTGGAGTGTCGATTTGGAGTCTGTATTTTAAGAGAGAAGAGTCAGCTCTCAATGGAACATGCTCTGCTGTCTTTCCTAAACATCATATAGCTTAAGGGAAAACTTAGATGTAGGTGTAATTTCTTGCAAGAAATACGAGTTAGATATATAGTTCCCAACTTCAAAAGGCATTTTTCCTTAATCCTCTGGAACCTACATTTAGGATTATGCTATTAATATGCTGCTAAATGGTAAACAATTAATATATGCACTGTGGTGTCTTTATATATTTAGTTTGTTCTCTAACACAAAAAATTTGCTGCTTTGTGTGTATCTCAGCATAACCCCCTCTGCAAATAAAATCAGTGTGACTCATTGGTAACCATTATCTACCCTTCTGATAATTGTATAGTGAGACAATCACAAATTCTGGTAATCTCAAGTGTCTTTATAAATATAAGTGTTTTAAAATCATCATTTAGAAATGTGTAAAGTCATTAAGGCTGGTTAATTGCTCTCTTTCACACATCTGAAGTCGCATTAGTTGCCCTATGTGTAATTGAGAACAAAATTTGCCATCAAAAGCTAAATGCTCAGCTCAAGCTCTTTGCAAAAATATTTCAATGATCATAAATGGAGCCTAAATCATAGCTAAAAGCGTTCAGACTCAAAGAGTAAATCTGCTGGCAAAGCATCAGAATCCACCCATCTTGATTCATGATTACAGCTGGAAATTCCTATTCTGCTGTCTCATATTGCATTAAAATTTGCTCAGGAAGTGATCTGATTAAAAGAAACCTGTAACTTTGTGTGGTCAGTGAGCAAATCAGGATGTTAAAAACTACCTATTTACAAAGACATTGCTCTGTCCCTTAAGGAATCTGACATTAGAAATGAGTGCAGCAGGTTGAGGGCTGATATTTTTAGAACTGTCTGCTCTTTGTTCAGCTGACATCATATCAATAAAGATAAAATGGATATTGGTTGGGAAATTGAAGAGTAATCTGTGGCAAGAAAGTGGAGACTTCTGCAGTTCTGGTAGAATAATGATGTGTAATTATTGAAACAATGGCAAACAACTGTATGAATAGCTCTGGCACAACTGGATAACTCAACTATGAGTAAGAATTTTGAGGTTAATTAGTGGAGAAATGCCTGTACAGCCATATAAATCTTGGCCAGTAAAGGAATGTCATTGAGGGGTTTTTCTAATTTAGTTTTATAATTATGGTTATCAAAATTTATGTCCTGTCTTTTAGTCTAGCAGCAACATACCAAAGTCCACTCAAGACTCACGTGCTTTGGGCTTTAATCTAGTCACTTAGATTTATGTATACATCTGTATACATATACTAATGTATATATAGATTGATATATATTAAAAACCAACCTTCACTTTTTCTAGGGAAGAGAAAGGACAGCTGGAAGAGATGTCACTCATATCCAATTCACAAGCTGGCCAGACCATGGAGTCCCTGAGGATCCACATCTCCTCCTCAAACTGCGACGCAGAGTTAACGCCCTCAGCAACTTCTTTAGTGGTCCGATCGTGGTTCATTGCAGGTAAATATATATTATTCTTTTACAAATTTGGTAATGTTAAATGATTGAAATGAAGCTATTCAGAACAGCGATCTGGCAAAAGTCTTTGTCTGATCCCAGATTTTGTGACTTAAACACTTGAAAATGAGGCAGCAAAAGATACACAAGGCCTGTTTTCTGAAGGATATGAGAGAAATTCAGGTTGATAAAACCTGAGGATACACAGACTTTTGAAAAATAGCCAGGTCAATGTTGGGCTGCTCTGGCTATAAGCACCATATTTGGCCATGTTGGCCTTGCTTTCATTAAAAAATACTACAAATGCAAACTCATCATTGTTTGTGTTGCCAATTAATGCCATTGCCTGTGGATAACCAAGTCCCTTTGTGCATGGCAGTGCCGGCGTTGGGCGCACGGGGACGTACATTGGAATCGATGCCATGTTGGAGGGGCTGGACGCAGAGGGCAGAGTGGATGTTTATGGCTACATTGTGAAACTGCGTCGGCAGCGATGCCTCATGGTCCAAGTAGAGGTATCTCCCTGAAACTCCTGTCACCACTCTCCTGTTCTAGGGCTTCAGCAGTGTTTCTCACAAGTGCATTGCTCAGTTCAGTTGAAGCTGTTCATAGAAAATACACCTCTGAAAAGTATTAAGAGGGAAAAAAACTTCCAACACAATTTTTCGATTTTAGAAACTTCAACTTTTAAAGTTCAGACTTGAGATGAGGAAGCCAAGGAGAACAGCTTTTTGGTATACAATTCATAAGTGCAAAACTGAGCTTGCAGAGTGAAACTGGATTTTTAAAATTCTAAAATACATCTGCCCAAGTGCAATTTTCATATGAGTTGAGTACAACAAAAGTTATGGACTGATGCAATTTGTTTTTGCATGTTTTTAACTTATTGCATGTTTTTAACTTTTTTCAGCATTTTAAAGTTTTAACACTTGAATTTGATATCTGTTTAATGTTAATGCTTAATATTAATAACACTAATGATATTATCACAGGAGTAATAGCTTTTAATAATTATTTTAAAAAGTGATATGATTTTTTAAAAAAACTCTTTAATAACTTCATATGTAAACTCTTCAAATGGGAAACACCAGTCACAGTACATCCTTATTCATCAAGCACTGGTGGAATACAATCAATATGGAGAAACAGAGATCAGTCTCTCAGAACTGCATTCCTCCCTTAACAATCTGAAAAGAAAAGACCACCCGAGTGAGCCTTCTCTGCTGGAGGCAGAGTTCCAGGTAAATAAGCTTTGCATTCCAGCTGCCCTTCCTTCCCCCTTATGTTAAAAATTGCCTTGCACAATAGTTATTAGCTAGAGAGATACCACAAGTAACAGGCCATTTAGGTGCTATTTTATTTCTCTGACACAGAAAGTTTCTTTACCTCCATGAAAAAAACTGTATGCTAATGAAGTTTTATTTCTGCTTTGGTGTTAATATTTTTAAGAAAGATGGAGCTCACAGAATGATTACTTGTGTCTGTGTTCATGATTTCCTGTGCCATTGTACATGGTGTAGCAGGCATTTTTAAATGGTAGTTCAGATGATACCAAAGTTTAAAGAACTAAAGTAAGGAGAGAGGCACTGCAAGATGAAGACTGGGTGTGTGAGTCCTGAGGAGACAATGATCTCAAGAACCATTTTAATCAAGCATAATATCAAATATCCTCTTTCTTCAGCGATTGCCTTCCTATAAGGGGTGGCGGACACAGAACACTGGGAATCGGGACGAAAATAAAAGCAAAAATAGGAATGCCAACATAATTCCTTGTAAGTATTTTCCATTGCATTATTTTATCCCACTTTGCCTTATTTTATCTGTTTTCGTCTATTAGAAAAATTTTGCAAAAATGAGCAATTCACCTTATAGAGTAGTATTTGATTAGTATTCTGAACACTGTAAAATTCTAAAATTCTTATAGTGATTAAAAAAGAAAAGATGAGTTTTTACCAATGTGAATTATTGGGAGTGTTTATTCAAACAAGGTGGCCTTGGTTCTGCAGTCTATTGTGAAAGGACTGGCCTTTTTATTCCCTGGCCCCCACAAATGCCATACCCAGGGGGTGTGCAGTGACGGTGACACTTTGTCTCACACAGATGACTTTAATCGAGTGCCCATCAGGCACGAAGAAGATTGCAGTAAGGAGGGTGAGCATGATTCAGATGCGTCCTCGGATGAGGACAGCGACTGTGAGGAATCCAGCAAATACATCAATGCTTCCTTCATAACTGTATGTATTGAGAGGGTCCACTATAGGCATTTCACAAGCTTTCAGCTAAAACTCTTACTCTCTTGTTGGCATCACAACAGAAAAGAATTTAGTTGAATAAGGGAAACGGAACTGATGGCTGATTGGCAAATCCATCTATGTTTAAAACCATTAGCCTTCAGCTGGCCTCATGATAACGTATATTTCCATTAGTAGGCACCTGTCTACAGGTGGAACCAGATTAATATTGTCCCTTTTAGTGAAATGTGACTAAAGTTATTCACATGGACCAAACCCTACCAGTCAAAATTGGAGCCAACAATTTTTTGGTACCATTATATATCCAAAGAAGAACAATTGTTGGTCAAAATTGAAGTAACTGATTTTAATGGAATTACTAGCTAAGTTCCATTTATCTGAATCCTTTGAAATGCTGCACAGTTAGGATACCTATTCAGGGTAAATGTATCTTTATTTTTAGGAATCTCAGTGTGAACTGACTGGTGCACCAACTTTGTGTGGTATAAATACAATTTCTTAGTGGTAAAATAAAATGGCTGTGTAAAACAGAATGTTTTACCCCTTAAAAATATGCTTTTCAAAAAATGGCAGGGTGAGATCTCAGCCACTGCAGCATCAATATATCTTCTTGTCAGTCTGAAGTGATATTCTTAGGAGGACTGAGGTTAGTGTCATTTGGGTAGTAGAATTCCTGTAAGATCGATGCCTACTGTGAAAGGCATTTTTTCCCTTTAAACAAACAGGTTCATTAATTTATTTCATGGGGTATTCCTTAAATGACGAGTTCTATTGTTTGACAATCACATTTCAAATGAATTGAAGAAAAAAATTATTTCTTTTATAGGGTTACTGGGGTCCGAAAGCCATGGTTGCAACACAGGGACCACTGCAGGAAACTATCTCTGACTTCTGGCAAATGGTGTTCCAAAGAAAAGTCAGAGTCGTTGTTATGCTGGCAGAGCTGAAGGAGGGAGATCAGGTGGGGGCATTGTCTGCACACTGACACACTGAAGATGTACATGCAAACAAAACACTGCACTGCACTCTCTCATTCCCTTGCTCAAATGTTTTCCATAGGATGAAGAATTTGCATTTCCAATATATTTTGCCCTATCATTTACCTACTTAATTTACTTTCCAATGAATTTTTAAGGGAAAAGTGTATGATGCGATATTTTAAAATACAATGGAACTCCTACTCAGTACCGTCTCTAAGTGCATGTGAAAAGCAAAGTAAAAGGAGATTTAAGTGGTAATCACTGACTTGTACTTTTATCCATTTTAGGAACTCTGTGCACAGTACTGGGGAGAAGGAAAGCAAACATATGATGGCATAGAAGTTCAAATATCAGATGTCAACGCTGGTCCTAGCTATACCATACGTGCATTTGATGTTACACATCTGAAGGTGAAACTTTCTTTGCAAATTCCAAAATGTAGTTTTCAAGGAGTTTTTAAATTTAAAAACAAATGTATAAACTTAGCCTCAAGAAAGAGAAGAAACAGTTCCCACTGCAATTCTAAGAACTCCTGTCTAAGAAATGGAAATATTTTTCTCTTCCAGACCAACAGCCAATCATAAGAAATGCTATAAATTATTTCAAGTTTTCTATTTAGTGAGTTGCTGAGACGGTGGTAGGGGAGTCTTAAGAGATCAGCTGTCTTTTGTACTTTGAACAAAGCTTGGATGTCTACCTACCTCATATTCATGAGGCAGAACTATCACCCTGCAGTTCCTCAGGAATATAATTCTTCCTTTGTTAATCAGCAATAGAGTTACTGTGTGAAGCCGTATTTTATCCTGAACATTAACCACATCTCCACTGCTGTTTTCCAGACAAAAGAAACTCAGAAGGTGTATCAGTATCAGTACCATCAGTGGAGTAGCTGTGGTGTTCCAGAAACCCCCAAAGATTTAGTCAGCATGATTCTCAACATTAAACAAAAACTTCCAGCCAGACTGGTCACTGAGGACAACAGGAGAACCCGCAGTGTCCCACTGCTTGTGCACTGCTGGTGGGTCTGAATTCAGCACGCACACATTCACCTAGCTCTAAGTTCTGGGTATACATAGCAACTGTAATTTTGGGATGCCTACCTTTTCTCACAAGCCTTTCTGTGTGTCTGGAGACTCAACTCTCCCAAGAAGATTCCTTGAATTGCTTGAGCTTGGCCTTTTGAATTGTAGTGATGAAAAGAAAGCACACTTCTCTTGGGCAAGTGTGGGCACAGAGCAGGTGCTATGAGCAGCTCCTCCTGGCTGGTGCACCTATTTTGTGGGGAAATGCTAGGTCAGAGTGCACCTGCAGGATGCACTAGTGAATATCCAGTAGAGTTTTTAGGACCATCTCTCACTCTAGGACACAAGTGCACTTTTCTAGGACCATTTCCAGGAATAGCCTTGCATGCCATCTAAACCAGAAGATAATCCTGCTAGCAATAGTTGAGACTGTAAGTCTCAAATTTTGAATTTCCCTCTTTCCCTTAAGTAGTACTTCAGGTCCAGGTAGTCTCTAGATAAACTATATGTCCTGTGTGAATCCTATACTTATACTTAATTTTGACAATTTTAGTCCAGTAAAAAATGCTTTGGAAATATAATTCAGTATAAAGTTTTAAAAATGTGTCTACACATTTAATCAGAAGACTTCTGATTTTGCTTTGTAAATTTACACGTATATTTTGCATCATCTTCTAGTGATGGATCACAGCAGAGTGGTGTATTTTGTGCTTTAATGACCCTTTTGGAAAGTGCAGAAATAGAAGAAGTAATAGATGTTTTCCAAGTAGTAAAATCACTTCGTCGCGCCAGGCTGGGAATGGTCTCCACCTTTGTAAGTAAATCTTATCAATTAACAGGAAAAAAAAAGAGATTACTTACCATGATCACTAATATCCCCACAACCTTGGGCATAATTTCTGTACAGGGAGCACTGATTCTAATTAGAACATTCACACTCACCACCATTTGGGCAGTGGCGCTTGCTGATAGGAATGAAGGAGTCTGAGATATCCAGAGCTGCAGTTCTGTACTGCCTTTGGCAAAGGGTCTGTAGTATCAAATTACAAACTGCATAATTGCTGTTCCTGCAGTTGGTTCATGATGTCCATGCAGTGTCCCTTCTGCAGCTGGGAGATGAACTCCATTTTCAGGCTGTCAGCCACTGACTGTTTTGTTTAGTCACTCCAGAGGAACTGTGGCACTCACTCTGCAGTTACCACAAACCAGACCTGGGTGTCATTGATATGGCCAGGTTATTACAAGACCTTCCAGACTCAGTACAATGCATGTTGTTTACAACTTAGGTACTCTAAAAAACATATTTTTGGTACTTCATGAACCAAAAGGGCACTGAGTGACAGCATGGAATATCTGATGCAGACAGTTTCAGAGATGTTATGTACACATGAAGTCAGAATAAACCATAGGAGCAACACTCTCTATGCCAAAAACTGTGCTTCATATGCAGTCTTGCTTGTCCAACTACATGCTACATTTCTAAAATGTAAGAGAAAAAAGAAAGAATGGATTAATTCTTGGACTCTGAGCATTCCATTAACACTAACTTCTTCTCTTTATTTTTAAGGAACAATACCAATTTCTGTATGACACCATTGCCAGTATCTACCCTGCACAGAATGGACAAATAAAGAAGAACAGCCAGCAGGAAGACAAAGTTGAATTTTGCAATGAAGTAGGAAAATCAGATCAGGAAACTGATTTGATCACAACTGATCTTGCCCCACCACGGCCAGAGGAAATTGAGCCACCTGAAATATGTGATGGTTCTAAGGCTGCAGATAGCACTAAGGGAACAGAAAGCTCTACAAATGGCCCCACAGCTGCAGTTCTAACTTAGAGCTAGACTAAAAAAAAGTGCTTTTTCGCATGCAAAAAATCTTAAGCAAAATGGGAGGTATAAGATTTCTTCCTCTTCCCACTTTTTTTTTTTTTTTTAATTTTACTTATTTTGGTTTTTGAAAGGTACAAATTTAAAGGAATACTTGAAACTTGTAGAGAGGAACAAAGAACTGTGGAATTTAATTTTTTTGTGTAGATTTGCATTTAATACTTCTACAGAAACCTTCACTATTTTTAAACTTTTCCTTTTAAAAATATGTACAGTGTAATACTCTGCTGAGGAGTGCGAAGCAATTTTTTTTATTTCTGTAACAAGGAAAAAAGCAACTCAGAACAAGATTATTGAGTTGCAAGAACAGGTCTGTCTTCAAAACTACTAGCAAGTAAGTGAACCTATAGGTAAGCATATATTCTAGTATTTCAGGACTAATGAGAGCATTAATAATACTCTTGGGACTTGAGGGAGTTTGCCAAACAGTTTTAAGAGCTTATAATTTACATCATGTGGCAATTCCAAGGAATTCCGACTTACAAAGGATGTGTAAGTCCTCCCATACCAATGCAGAATAGAAATTTTTGCATTTTTCTAAGTGTCCTCAAGGTGTCCTTATTGCTCCACATATATTAATCTGATACTCCTATAGGAGTCTGGAGATCAGCATTTGATCATTGCAACAGTTCTGGTGGAAAACACATCCTGTTTATTCTTAGAGCTTAAAATACTGAGTGCTTGCACATCTATTTCTTATGCTTACATTTATTTAAAGGACTACTTCCATGAATGCCTCCAAACTCTTTTCAGAATTGGAAAATACTTCGATAATTTTACTTGTAGGTTTTAATTGGTACAGGATTATTTTTTTTCATAATGATGTTTTGTATGTCACAAATTTGGTATTTTTTACTATTTCTTGCTGGATTTTAGCCTACTGTTTTCAGAACAAATAAAAAAGGTAATTAATAGTTGACAAGATGAAAATTATTTTGTTCTCTAGTACTATGCAAACTGATCATTTACTTCTAAATGTATAAAATCTTGTGCTGTCCCATACATGGATAAAATTTACAAATGTCAGTAGGAAAACACATCACTTAATTCTTCTCAAACTGTGTGTGTACCCAGGTAGGTGTCATGACTCTCTCAGAACAGAGGAAACGGGCTTCATTTTATTTTGCTTGAAGCCATCAAAGGAACAGTCACGCAACAGATTCAGTGCTCCAAGTTTATCACTGCTTATTCCTAATTTCTCATTACAAAACATAATTGAAATCACTTAGAGAGCTGTCTAAACAACATGTACAGTCACACTTGGTTAAAACCCTGACTTAATTGTGCTGTTAGCCTAGATCAAATATATCATTCATAATTATCAGCTCAGACAAGTGCTTGCTGGCAGTCTTGCTTCAGAAAGCGGCAGCAAGCAGACACAGAGCAGGGGGATTCCCCTTGGCTGTCAGCTGAATTCCCTTTTCAGCAAGGAGCTGTGTTAGGTGATAAACTAACAAAGCTGAAGGGGTGATGTGTGGAGAGAGAGCTCTAGGGACTACATGGGAAGATAATCTAAAAGATATTGTAGGCCCAAAATCTGTTGGCTAGTTTTAGAGGAACTAAAAACAAAATTGCAAATTTAGCATACCTGGAAGATCAAAAGTATAAAGACCCTTGGATGCAGATTAGTTCACTGGTGTTCATTGCATGTCAGAGAACAATTAATTTATTTTCCTTTGTTTAAAATTTTCCAACTGTAAAGCCTCTCTTTCACATAGAAAAACTAAGAGATGAGTACTGCAGTCTAATGTAAGGCTGTGGAGACAGAGACTAGTCACACTTTTAAAAATAACTGAAAGTGTTTCCCAAATCAAAAATTACACCAAACTTTTCTTGTTTTAAATCTAGGGCAATCATATACTTCAATTCCTAGAAAAAAGGTCCCTATGGTTTTTAGGCTCCTGCACGCTGTAAAAACCTTGTGTGATTTTGATTTGTTTAACTATTTTCTAGAATTATTTCAGTATTCTTTTGCTGGTATTTTGTTAAAAGAGAAGAATGCCAAGTTAACTCTTGATTTGTGCATGTACTTTGAAAGAAAAGTCCTTAACTCTGTTAAATTTTCCTTCATGCATGTCTGCATTATTAGAGAAATGGAGCTTTACACTGAAACTGCCCTCATGTGCCTAGTGTGAACCACTTTTGCAGTCAAGTTCCTTACAGGCACAAGGAGGTAAACTGAGCTTTTGGCTCTTAATTATTTTCAAATTAAAGAACATACTGTAGAATTAAACCTCATTAAATCCCAGTTCACTGATTGAAGGAGCCTGTCTTAACACAGTTTAGAAGTTCTGATTGCTTCCAGGAATTCTCCACGTGTGTGCCAGGGATGCTTTTTTGCCTTCTCTATTGTCCTTTGTTTCCTGAACATCCATGAGGTGGTGACACAGAGCTTGAAGAAGGTGGTCCTTATGCTGGATGCTGCAAAGTCACTTGGTTTATTCACTTGTAGGATTAATCTCACGTTCCCCAGGAACATGGTGAAACATTTTACAGGTGAGACACAAAGCCCAAGCTAGAAAGCTTTGCTAGGAACTGCTTTGGCTCTGTCAGGGCAAGAACAATAGTGTAGCACACTGGCTTTGCATAGCCTGAAAGCTGAGAAACAGTCTCAAAGTAAGATGAAAAATGTTTATCTCATCAAGTACAGCTAAACCACAGAAAACGTGCTAACGACTGCCTCAAGCTGAGCAAACCACTCTTGGAGAATGGTTTGGAATCTGAAGTCCAGGATAAAAACAACTAAGCAACAGATGAGCTGAGAGAGGACTTTGAGCAACAAATAAAGGCAATCAAGTGCTTATGTGACCAGAGGGACTAAATTTCTCCCACGATTTTGTGGGTAGATACTGACATAAAGGTGGGTATGTAAAAATTACAGTGCTGTGTTAGTGGAATCCGGTGTGAGAAGATGGGGGAGAGAAAGGACCTCAGAGTCTGCACGAGATTCTGCTCAGTCAGGTAACTGCAGGGAGGAGTGTGCATGTGTGCTTTTGTTTAGTTTTTTTCTCGTGCTCTGTAATGAACAAGGCAGTTATAATGAAACCTTTTCAGAGGCTGTACATTATGATGCAACACAAAACAGGGCCAGCAGAGCCCTGGCACTCGGGGTTCTGGGAGATGGCAGAAGCCCTGCTGCTCTCCCACAGCCCAGCTCCCAGTGCTGGATTTGTGCTCCTGAGGGGATGTTTGTGCCTGCCCCTTTCCCCCACTCTCGTGCACCGTGTCCAGCAACTCGCTCTCTCCACTTCCGAGGCGGCCGGTGCTGCCGCAGCACATGCTCCAGTGGCGCTCAGCTCACTCCCGCTGGGAAAGGGAGGGCATTCTGCCCCTTGCCCCCAGCGGATGGGCTGGGCAGAGCTGGTGGCCACACACAGGAGCCGAGGGTCCCCACCTGTCCCAGCCCTGTGCTCCCTGCCACCCCGAGGACACCTCCTGTGCAGGAGGGCTGCTGGGGGGGGTGAGGTGGGCAGTGCCTTCTGGGCTTTGCTGCAAGCCAGGAAAGCTGCGTGGAATGTTCTGGTGTGAGAGGTACAAACTGCGCTGGGTAGTGGGTCTGAGCCACAGAAAGTGCTGAAGCTAGGAGTTACTAAGAGAAGAAAAATCCTGCCATCATGAGCTGTTTGTTTGTGTGAGATAGCAAAGAAGGTAAAGTGAGTGGTAGCTCCAGACAGGTGTTTCATTAAGCAAGAAGTTGTATCTTTTATTTAACATTCCTCAGAAAAACTCTCCAGCACCAATGCTTATTTCTTTGACAAGGAATCTTGCTTTTGTAAAGGCCCAGGGATTTTTTCTGACATGGTACATTTTACAGATGGCCTCTAAAAGAAAATCAGAAATTCCCTGAGGGCTCTACACAGCTGTACTACAGCTATTTTTCCATAGGTAAAGCAACTGTTTGCCAAGGACCAACATGCTGGTTTTGGACTAGGGAGAACTACAACAGATGAAAAGGGAGTTTCAGTTACAGAATACAGAACATTTCTATGTACATCACCTCTGCTTCAGAAAAACCTTAAATCTTCGGATAAATATAATCCAATTATTTGGAAGGTACGGCAACAGAATATTTTACACAAAAGCCTAAGTCGATCTGTCTTTTCAATGCAAAAGGAAGGAACATGATTACAAAAGTACTGTGCAAGTTGATGCTCGAAGATCTTCTTTATATTAATAAAAATTATTTAGGAAGGATACTTACTACAAGTTATAGTAAATTCTTCCTCTTCCCACTTTTAGCTTTAAATACTTTTAGCTTTAAATAGTTATGTCCTCAGATTCAGGATTGCCAGAATCAGCAATGCATAATGTTACTAAACTTTCTAAAATTAAGGTAATAAATCTTTTTCAGAGGAATAGGCATAGATCTATTTACAGCTGGTTGTCTCTTCAATCCCACATCAGTGTAGTGCCACGGCAGGCAGTACTAACACAGCCATAAGTGTGACTGACACACAGAGGGAAAAATAAAAGGAAGTTTATTTTGGATCAGTTTCAGCACTCAGATTCAAATTTTTGCTTTTGGAGATGAACCCTCCCGATAGCCTGACCTTGCCTGGCAGTCTGCTGGGAGTCAGAGCTTGCACATGTCAGTGCTCCACAGAGTCCTTGGGGAGACCCTTGTGTATTTTCAGAGCTTCCCGGCAGGCTGTGCTGAAACTCTTCAAACGCCTTTTGCTCACTTCCGAGCCTCCTGCAGTGCATCCAGCTTGCTCCATTTCAGTAACTTGGAGCCATTTGAGGTAATGAAGATGGCATTTGTTTATGCAGCACTGCAGAGCTCCTGTCTCCCCAGGACCAAGCTCCAGTTTTAACGCGGAGTGTGTACGTGTGTGTGTGTGTGTATGTGCACGCATCGCTCATTGCCTCAAGTGTGAGATTCCGTCCCCAGCCAGAAATCCATGAGCTGCTGATTTGGCAGCTGCTTCGCTTAAAGGAAGAAGAATTGGAGAAGCAGGGATGATATGGTGATCCTGTACTAACTTTCTTGTGGGGCAGTGCAGCTGGTGGTCTTTATAATAGTGGTTTTCAGAGATGAATTTGGAAAAAGTAAATTACAGGTGAGGTACAGGAGACTGCATGGCTACAAAGCACTCCTGTTGTCACAGACTAAATCAGCACTGGCATCAGAGGCTACCAAATATGTATTTGTCAGTGTGCATGTTCTTCAACTGCAGAGAAAAATGGTAAAAAAATGACAACAGAAAGTTACCTCTGGAAGACGGTGTTCTTGCCAAATGGAGACATTTGGTAAGAAATATCAATTTTGAATATTTTTTATTGAAGAATAATGAATAATTTTAATCCTATTTATGTAATGCTCATATGTCATTTTGAGAATAACAATATCTTGTTCTATGTTGAGCACTATAGTTCCTGTTACTCCTGCTATTTTCTGAAATACGTAAATATATTTTTTTAATATATCATTATGTCACTGAAACCACTTCAAGACTAAAACAGTTCAGTATCATTAAGTCTTTCCTTTTTCTAGGCTGCTTTCTTAATATAATTTTTGTTCAGCAATAAAATGTGATTCTGACTTCACATATTGATTTAGTATAAATAAAATTCTCACAGAACAGGAATTCAATTTCTTAAATGGCATTAGTAAATTATTCCACAAAGAGTTATGTCTTGTTTCAAAGAGAGCAAGGTGTTTCCACTATCAAATAACATCTTCCTGTGCTCCACTCACGGTGGAAAGGCTTTCTGTGGTGTGGCAGTGCAGGGCAGAGAAGGCTCACAACCCCCTCACAGACAGCTTTGCTCTTGTCTTCACAGTTCCTGTTTGTTGAAGACTCTGACTCTTCCTTCTGTAGCTTTTGCTCAGTTACTGAATTGTGATCTCTTCCCATCTGAATAATTTTATCAGCTTTCTAGATTTTCTTCTGATTTGGAAGCTCCTGCATTTCACTGACTTGAAGAGCTATCTGTTTTCCATAACAGCCTTCTGTTTCCATCTCCCAGTCCTGCCCTGTCCCCATGCTCCCTGTCCCTTTCCCCCCATCCTGGGTGCCAGGGAGCAGCAAGAGCTGTCTGCCCTGCCAGGGGAGCAGAGCCCAGCTCAAGGGCAAAGCAGGAGAGGGACAGCCCCACATGGACACAGTGTCACTGTGCTCGAGCAGGGTGAGCAGAGCAGGACTGTGACAGTGACCAGCCCCAATTGTGGCACGGTGCATGACTCCATGGGGCCCGTTTTACTGCTCTTGAAGAGTGCTGATATTTTAGGTCTTGTATGTGTAGATGACAGAAAAACTACTGATTCCTGTAAAATCAATGCCACAGGTAGCAACTTAATATTTTAAACTCCAATTTTTATTGAGAAAAAATATTAGTTTGGGATTACCTGTGCAGGTAGAGGTGAGAAAGAAGCAAGTCAGCTGAATTTATTGGCTTACAGATATGATGCTTATGGATATTTTCATTCAAGGCCTATTTCCACTTAGAGCTACCTCTGCATCTTCTGCCTCTCTATCATCTGGTCAGCTGAGGTTTTATTCTGAAAGTTTGTCTCATACAAGATAGGAAAGAAATAACCACAAAGTAGATATCTTGTTCTCTACATTTCCATCATGCAGGAACAGCTGTCTGATGGGGTTTTGTGAGAGGTACAGCTTCAAGCTTGCTAATTTTGAATTCCTAATTCAAAATTCTAAAGTCATGAAGGGTGCACTGCTGCACAGAAATGCATTAAAAAGCACCTCATCTCATTTTCTGGTCTTTTGTTGAAGCACAAAGCTATATAATGTGCTTTATAAATGCTGCTGTTTTCCAAGACAGCTGTTTCCCCCTTTTTTGGTTTTAACAAATGAGAGAGTGGGATATGAGTTACTTCTCCTCTTTTCCTCATAATACCCAGACAGGGAGGAAAAGATACCTTATCCCAACAGATGTATGTACACAGACAACATCACAACTCATGACAGGCTACACCACAAGCAGGTGGTTAAGTCTGGGCTACAGTAAATTTTGGTCTTAATCTGTTTTGAGTTTTAAAGGCCTTGAAGCCTAAGCCGCTGTTCTAGTCTAATACAGAGTTGAGAGGCACAGCTATGAACTGACAACATGTGTGAAATTGTGGTCTCAGCCCTGTTCATACGGGAAAAGTCTGTTCTGCTGTCATGGCAATAGCTCTGAAAATCAAACTGCTTCTCAGCAGCTGAGCACCATGAATGTAGATTGGTTTTGAGGACATCAGGACCCATTTACAAGGTTGTTTGTACTTGTAAATGTCATTTTTGGTGCATACACTCCACAGCCTTCCTGTAGGCACCTCCTCTTAGTGAGCAGCTTCCTCAAACTGAAGCAGAGCCGTCCTGAGGCCAGCAGTGGTGCCAGCTGCATGGCAGGATGCTCTTGGCAGGAGGCACTGTGGGAGAAGGAGAAAAGCAGCTTGAACTGAGGTGGCCCCACACTCACAAAGAAATGCTCTGGAGGCATCAGATGAATGCCATTAGCAGCCAGTTCAATCTCTTCTCCCTTTTCTCCTCCAGAGTGTTTGATGGAGCAGGTGGGTATGGTCTTACATGTTTGTAGATTTTTTTGTTTTGCTTTAGTTCTTTTTTGCATTGCATTTTTTAAAAAAATGCATCTAGCACTCTATTTAAGCTTTTGCTAGTAGCTAAAAACATAAATAAATCAGGAGTTTGTTTAGTTTAATTCCTGGTGCTGCAAGTTTTTGCATCCAACTGTCATTATGAATCAGTTATTTCTTTGCTCAAAACCATCAAGTATAACAGCATCCAAGGTAAATACTTAAATAAATCAAGTTTGATAAATTAAGTAGTTAAAACTTCAGAAATCTAAGATAAATAGGAAGGAGAGAATATTTTTATAAGGTTTATTCAGGTTTCCTTGGCAAGACCTTGATCTACAGTAGACATCCCAGCCAGTACTTTCCCCTGCAACCTGACACTCTTGGCTGAGAGACATCACAAACACAACCGAGTGACCATGTGATGGTAACTGCTCTGAACAGCTACAACTGTGTGCTGATGGCTCCTCTGAAGTGGTTCAGAAGCTGAGATCACATGTAAAGGCCAGTTAGAAGGTAGCCTGGATAACCCAGCCCAGGAATGAGAACAGGATATGTCTCCGTGGCAGGGTAGCAGGCTGTATGCAAGAAATAAATGCAGGTGTCCAGCTATTCTGCTGGACTTCTATATTGGAAAAAGACACACCAGATTTAGAGAGGAAGAGTTCTCTTTTTTTAGCCAATTATGTAATTTTATAGCAGCATTTAAGGGAAAAATGCAATGTGCACTAATTATTTTTATGGCAAATTAATAAAATCATCTGCTAGGAAGGAACACATTCTCTCCCTTTGCTCCCTCAAACTGGCTCCCTACTTGCTGTCCTGTAAAACTGCAGCATAAATACTCTATAAGGCTGCCCCTGATCCTCAAAAGATCAAAGCAGCCTCTTCATAGAGGACTGAACTGTGCAGGGCCAGCAGTACATGCTGCAATAAATATCTGAGCATCCATTGTTTATCAAGGACTAAGGAGAGCAGAAGGTTATATTAAAGAAGAAAAGAGCAAATTTTCCTGCTGTGAATACTTTGAGGTAAAGGACAAACCCAGTATGTCAGAGTTCAGCCCTGGAAAGGAGAGCTCTGGAAACAGAAGATGTTTCTTTCTGTCCGAAGAGGGGATGCTGTGACAGTAAGTGTGTCATCCTAGTCCTCTGTTAAAGAGCAATTTAGATGACGTTAACCAGACTTTGGAGGGCAGCTGTTATGAAGCACAGCTCAAGAAACTGTGCTGCCTCAAGGCCTTGGAGCAGCCTTTTTACTTTTATATCTTGCCTAATGAATAGGCTGCCCTTTGGCAACTGTTATATAAGTGAGAGGTTTTTAAACCCAATGCATTTCACATTCTCTTGAAAAACAAAATTTTTGACCCAACAGGATAATGCATAAGCAATTCCCTGAGTTATAGCCTTCACTGCATTTTCCCACTGTGGGTTTTTGCTCCATAAAGCACATTGTGGCATGGGGAAAGCAGGTCCATGGACAAACTGCTTTTGCAATATTGCTTAGAAGTGTTCAGTGATGTCAGTATGATCACAGTATTCTTCTGAGCCAGGACTCTGTCCTATATCAACTGAAATTAGTGGGATAATTTCCAACGATTTTGCTGTGCAGTAAGTTGGGATTTGAATAAGAGAAGCAAGAATGAATAGATTATATTCAACATATTTTTCTCCTCAGTACCAGAGAAACTGATACTCACAAATACTGCCTCTATGCAGAAAGTTTCCCTTCTTTAATAAGCTCTTTCTTCTCCCCAAAACTAAGGGGAAAACAGGTCATCCACATAAAAATGTGCATTTGGCACACTACTTGTCTTGAAACAATTTGGTTCTTGGATTCTGTTGCCCTGTAAGTGGAGAACAGCTCTGGGTACACTTGTAGTGGACTGTGTTAAAATTCATGTTCTGCTTCTTTAAGGGAAAAAAAAGGTAAAAATAATAATCTGTTTTAAGTTTTACCTGGAGCCCACTGTTAAATTGGTCCTTGGCCAATGGCAATCTAAGAATATGCTTTCCTGCTAATTTGGTTCAGTGATAAGATTGCTTGCCAGCAGTACACATTGGGGGAAACTCAGTGTGGTTAGCCCTGGTTACCTGGCAAACAGGCATGCAATTTGAACAGACAGTGGGAAATTCCTATTGACCTGCTTATACTGGTTTTTACAGTCATACACTTGTCTCTTTTTCAGTGCTCTCTTCCTCTGCATTAGTTGTTCCTTAGGATTATTTTTTGTGCCTGTAAAAGATCAAAGCAAGAAGCAACCTGAATTTGCTCTTAGAAGTGGCTTCTGTTACATCAGGATTGAGACCAGTAGACTAAAAATTCACACATAATTTTAAAAATCCCAAACCCCACTATCACAGATACAACTTAGAGTGCCTCATGGTTTATTTTTGGACAGAGCCAATTACATGAGCATAGTTGGAGGACACACAAGTACCTGTTACAGTGTCAAAACCAGGCAAGTGTAATTAAATGTGCTGTTCTGGTGGGCTTGAAACCTATTTGCAATCAAGCGAACCAGTGAGCTTTTCAGCAGATTTGGCTTTCTCCCCTCGGGAGAGGTTGAGCACTGGGACAGTAGCCACGTTTCAGTGCTGCTCCTGACTGAGGCACATTGACAGAGACATGTGGGAGTTTACACAGGGTCCACTTGCACCAAGCCTTGTTCTGGCCAGGATTAATCTCTCATTTTTTTGAGCACTAAACTTCACCAACATTTACCCCCAAATTTAAAAAATATCAAGAATGTACTACTAAAGCAAAATTTTTACATAAATAGATATTTATTTAATCTTTGTTGCCATGGATGAGGAGAACGCAGTGCTGGTGCCAAACCCTTCATGGCCTCCTGGATGTACCTGATGTTAACTCTTTCAGAGGAAAGGGGAAGCGATGAGTCATCCACTGATTTGCAGTTTTTTTTTATTTCCCATCCTGCTTGAGCAAAAAATGCCAAAATCTTGACTGCTGTTAAGAGTCTGAGTGCATTGTATGTGGAATGTGAGATGCAGTCCTCCACTGACAGTCCTGCAGTGGAGCGCAGCACGGGGGCTCCCCAGCCAATGCCGAGCCGGTGCACTTGGAGCTCAGGAATAGGATGCAGCGTAGCAATGCTATTCCAGCAATCTCATCAGAATTAATTAGTCTGGCTGAGAGGCAG
The DNA here is from genome assembly GCA_013400635.1 of Hypocryptadius cinnamomeus. Lineage (NCBI taxonomy): Eukaryota > Metazoa > Chordata > Aves > Passeriformes > Zosteropidae > Hypocryptadius > Hypocryptadius cinnamomeus. The sequence continues at coordinate 18,668 of VYZP01038603.1, read as the reverse complement.
GACAGATTTTGCCTGAGCAGACTGCACAGACAGAGCAGCTATAGAGCCTGGTACCTGAGCCAGTTTATTTGGAGCAATACGGAAGCGCTGTCAGTGCAGAGAAAATTGTACTGACTTAAATGGTGCCAGATCACACTGTTTATTAGATCAGTTGACTCAATGACATAGGCAGAAGGCTGTATCTAAAACAGGTTTGCTCCTATGCTTTTCCTTTTTGGTTCAGATTCAAGAGAGGGAAGAGTCTGAGTATCCTGCTTGAAAAAACATTCTCTATGAATTCAACAAAAAAGGTTGAGTTGTAGTAAAGCAGTTCCTTTTCCCATCTCATCTGCAAGTACATCTATTAAGAATGGAAGTAGAAGTAGGAACACATAGATACGCATTAAAGTATCAGAGATCTCCGAGATTAATCCGTACACTCACTAATCTATAATAATTCAATTTTACTTAGTAGAACCCTTTAAATGAATGTTTGGCAAACAGTATCCCTATATTTTATTCCTGAAGTCTACACAGCTAAGTAATAGTTAAGGATCTAGAGTCACATTCATTAGCTTCCAGGAGAAAGGAATTTGGGAACCTAATCTGATGTTAAGACCTCTGCAGGTAATGTGAGCCTTTCACCTAATGGGGTTCTTGTGTATATGAGCTGTTATTGCCAGGCACAGTAACCCCAGCTATGAGCAAGGACTGACCTGGAGAGTTATCTGCTCCCCAGGGAACACTGGTGGAGGACTCACTGGAGAGCTCCTTCCTCTGCCCTTGTCTTTGCTGTGATTCTGGGCAAGTCACTGGGAAATAAGACACAAAGGCTATTTGGAAAGTGGGGAATATAATACTTTGAACTAGGGGTAAGTGTTAAGATAAAAAAAACATTGAAAGACTGTGAAGTTATCTTCAGTAACTGGGGAACAAGCAAGCATTTTAGAAAAAAACCCTACACTGTTATGTGGCTTGTTTTTGTGACAATCAAAGAGGAAGCAGGACAAAAATGTGACTACGAGAAAGTATTTTATAGACACATAAATACCTATAACTGATGGAATCAGGAGAGAGGCACTGCTCTGGTAGGCTAATCCCTGACTGCATCCTTCACACTGTACAGTTACTGCTTGATCCTACAACAAAGTTTGCGTTCACAGGTGAGATTTCTGTATAGCTATATACGACACGCAGCTGCTGCTGCTGCATTACAAAGTGCTCAGGGCCATATGCTGCTGTAGTTTGGCAGAGTGGGTACAGAATTGGAATTAGGACTTTCAGAGCTATCCATTAAATTTACATATCTGTTTCAATTCAGTTAATGGAATAAAAATCCAAGTCTGAAGATCTCAGCTATGAATCCCTGGAAAAATACCAGGTAACATTTAGGTAGCTCAGAAAAGAGCAGATACTGTCTGCAGTTTTCTGTGCAAAAATGTGCTGTAAAAATTCAGTGTTACCTAAAGGGAAAAAAAAAAAAAGAACAACCCAGAAAAAGAACAACCCAAACATTTTTATGAGAAGCAGCACTAATGGGGGGACATGTTAACAGGAGTGCTGATTCATATCATTAATGTGGGCAGGCAGTAACTGTGGAGAGGGAAAGATCTGCTGGAACACGCTTCTCTTGAGAACACGCCTAAATTAAGAGGCTGTCAGAGACGTGTTTCACAGTGTTGGCAACCCAGGTGTAACAAATTTCCAAGATGACTATTAGTGAGTACTAACAGCTATAAAAGCACTTCTAATTTCTTGCTGAATATGGAGGCTTAACTGGAAGTGGGAACTGCTGGTAGAAGTGAAGAACATTCAGGATACACATGCAGAGTAGTGGCCATTAGCAGGGCACACATAAATGGCATGATGGGGTCCAAATCAAGTGATTTGATTTAAGAAAAAGAACCAGGAATGATGAGTGAAAAGACCACCTCACGCTTTCCTACTGCAGAACTTTTTGCTTTCTGTGTCAAGCATTTGTCTTTGAGACTGGATCTTGGATTTGGTTTGTTATGGCAATTCCTATCTTCCTTTATTTGCTTTTCTTTTGATATGTTTTAGAATAATTATAATTGCCCTGGGGAAAAAATACACATGCTCTCTTACCACTTTTATTTTCTGAGTGCTGCATTTATTTTAATTTGTGGACTCGTTTTTGTACTGCAAAGGAACCAAAGGCTTGATAGGATTTTATTTCCTGAATGTGACTGATGCTTGAGAAAACTACTTTTCTATTTCAGTAGGGCTGCTTTGAGGAGCAGAAATGGGAATTAAGCATGACTTTCAAGAATTTTGGTCTTCAACTTCACTAATCTCTTCTTATAGTTAGTAGCCAATGATCTGCAGTGGTAGAACATTTAAGCACGTGACATGAAGGAAAACAGGTATTTGTGTATTTTAATAACTTTTAGGTATCTTGCTAGTAAAACATTCAGTCCTTTCACCTTCCTGAACTTTTAGTAAGGGTGGAAGAGAAAAGGTAAAACGTTTGATGCTAAACATTGAGACAGGGTTCAAGGATGTTTGTTTTACCAATTGGCTTATTATTGGCAACAATTGTCATGAAAAGCTTGAAGTGACACTTAGTTTGACTACTTCCTTTTCAACAAGCAACCCCACTCCTAGCTGTACTTATGGCATCCAAAGATGTGAGACTGATTCATGATACTGAATAGTGAAAAACATTTTCTGGTACCTTAAAGAAGTGTTTTCATGGTAATTATAAAGAGCTGACCTGTTCACAAAGCAGGGCATCAAGGCAGGTGGAAATGGTGCAACTCAGACTTTGAAAATGGAAGTCCCCCAGATCATATCTGAAATGCATGAAGTGTTTTTTCTAGAAAGCACTCTGTCAGTCACTGGTGCTGGTAGCAGAACTCTGCCAGCCAATGAGATCAGGAAATGTCAGCTCCATGGTAATCAGCCTTTAACAAATGCTGCTGGGCTTTTTTGTTATTGCTTTTTTTTTTTTTTTAAACAATCATTCCATACTCCACTCTTAAGTAATTCTACAGGTTTTATTAATTTATGATTTTATTGATTTTATGTATCTGATTTATAGTGTTAATTAACATTGTGCCTGGGAACTGTTTGGAAATGCACCTTATTTAGGAAAAATCTCTGAAGGACACAGGAACATTCATTCCCATGAGTTTTCCATCTGTCTTTCCCATGATTGTTTGCAATATGAAGGAATCTATAGCACCTATGCCTGTGTTTTTTTCTGGAGAAGAGACAGTATCAGAAATTAAGTTACAATCCACTGTGTTGCATTGGTTGCTAGGGGGAGCATGGGGCAGTATTTTGCGGGTATATTACCTGAGAAGGTGCTGGAAGCTTCTCTGGAGCCAATGGCAGCCACCTCCAAAATGGATCTGCTGCTGGCTGAGGCCAAGCCCATCAGCAACAGTGGTAGTGCCTTTGGGATATTTGGAAATGAGAGGGCAACACTGTGCAGTTGCATATGGGGAGAGGAAAAAGGAGTGAGAATATGTGAGAGAAGCAGCTCTGCAGACACCGAGGAAGGAGGGGCAGGAGGTGCCCCAGGCACTCGAGCAGAGATTCCCATGCCGCCCATGGTGAGGCAGCTGGGCCCCTGCAGCCCAGGGAGGTCCAGGGGAGCAGAGATCCACCTGCAGCCCATGGAGGAGCCCACACCAGAGCAGGTGGATGCCCAAAAAAGGCTGTGCTCTCATAGAAAGCCCACACTGGAGCAGGCTCCTGGCAGGACCAGTGGCCCCATGGGGAGAGGACCCTGCACTGGAGCAGGTTTGCTGACAGGAGTCTTGAACCCCCTGGGGCCCACGCTGGAGCAGCCTGTTCCCAAGGGACTGCACCCCATGGAAGGGACCCATGCTGGTGCAGGGGAAGAGTGTGAGGAGTCCTCCCCCTGAGGAGCATGTAGTAGCCAAGACAACACGTGATGAACTGAAAGCGGCCTCTGTTCCCCATCACCCTGCACTGCTGGCGGGGAGGAGGTAGAGAAATCAGGAGTGAAGGGAATAAAGAAGGGCTGAGGGAAAGCTGTTTGAAGAGTTCTCCTTATCCTGCTCCATTTTGATTACTAAGAATTTAATTTCCCCAGGTCAAGTCTGTTCTGCCTGTCACAGTGCTCACTGCTGAGTGATCTCTGTCCTATCTTTGACCAAGAAGACTTTAATTACATTTTCTCTGCCCTGCCTTGCTGAGGAGAAGAGTGACTGAGTGGCACTGGTGGGCACCTGGTGCTCAGAGTCAACCCACTGCACTGACCACTTAAAAAGAATTTGCTAATGTTGTCTCAGGTAGATAGACAGGAGAGGACTTCTGGGTCCCACTCTTTCCTCTCATATACTTTCTAGATAACATTTGTCATGGGTGACTGTGTCTGGTTTCAGTGTCAGGCTTGCAGAACCTCATGATCCCATGGCTATTCTTTTAGATGGATCCACAAATCATGGTGTGACAGAATAAACTTATTTTTTTGCTGCAGGATACAGTTTTATGCTGGGTCTACACTGCCCATCTCACAGCTTTGGTCAAAAAAAAGCCTTTGCTATTCAGGGTGTTTTGACCCTGAACTGCTTTGGGCACAGCAAGAATAAGCAGCTGGAAAAGGAGGCAAAAGACAGGCAAATGTCTGCTCTGAGCTCCTTCAAGCAGCCTGGACTGCCCAAAATGAAGGAAAGCCCTCACCTGCATATGAGGAAGGAAGGCAAAGGTACAGGTCTTTGACAGAAGTAGAAACTCCTGACTACTTCCAGGAATTTTGCATCACTTGCTGATTGACATTATGTCTGCTGAGTGTTTGCCCATGGACCTCAGCTCCAGGATTTCTCCCTCACTCAGAGACAACAGCTTCCAAGCAGCTGCACCAGCCTTTGCAACATTCACCTCTGCTCAGGCACAGGCAGTCCAGGGGAGGGATGCCAGGACACCCAGCCCCTGTTTCAGGGCAAAGAAAGGAATCAGCAGGCAACATCTAAGTCAGGCAGGGGTCAGAAGGTGAGGGAGGATCAAGTCAAAGACTAGGAAAGCTTATGCAGGATGACTGCGGAGCAAACACCACGCCTGAAGTTCCCAGTGTGGATGTGTTTAGAATGCCTTATGGCTCTGAACTTAAAAGTATTTTAAAAGGATTGCATTATATATCCTTTCTAGTACTTTATGAAGCTATTTATAGTAGTTGAATGCCAGGAGTTTGGGATTAAAAAAACCAAAACACCCAAACAAAAACCCTAAAGCGATTCTAGAAGTAGCCTTTATTTTCTTTAGTCTTGTAGTTCTGTGTCAGATGGATAACACAGAGTTAGCCATATTACTATTTCAAATGGGCATATTCTATTGAAAATGAGTCAGGAGCTACTCTGTAATACCTCCTGAATCCAGCAGAGCTAATGCAGATTTACACTAACATTACTGAGAGAAGAATGTGGCCATTTTTGGACATCAATGATTTCTAAGCAAAGAGATATGTTGTATCTCCAATAGGGCTTCAGAACCCCTCATTAATGAGATTCATGAAACTTGAAAAGAAAACAGACTGCTGAGCAACAACTTTATTGTTTGCAATCTGTGCAAGCTGGTGGTACATACCTTTTATATTTAATAACAACTGCCTGGAGCACCTTTTACACTTTAGCTTGCGCATGCATTGTGTCATAGTATTTTATTCCAATTTCTATCAGATAACCCTACTCTTTGTATACAGGAGGAGTTTTTACAGTGCTTAGTAAAGCTCTGAGTCCCTGAGACTGGATTTTTAGTTCTCAAGTAGGGCATTCTCTGCAATAATTTTCCATCATTGCATCCAACATTCTTTGTCTCTTCTGAAAATCATGGCTGATTAAAAGTCTAATGCAACAGCTGTTTGTGATCATATGATTGATATGTTTTCTAGACAGATGCTGAGTATTAGATGCAGAAACATTTTTACAGTACTCAAGAAATTTGGAATTGATATTTTTTAAAGCCACAGTAGGGCAGAGCTGCTAGACAATGCAGTTTCTTTACAGACATAATTAAGAATTGGTGTAACACAAATGATTGATCACACCACTCAAAAACCCACCCTCACAGGCGGTTTTTCAGGAGGCAAAATTATAAAATTATTTTCACTAATCAGAAAGTGCTCTGAAAACTTTTAACAATGCATTGTGCCCATAGTTTTCTGCACAATGTAATTTCTTTTTGCTGTTTAATATCAGAAGTGAACTCCCATTGTGAAAAAGCTTAGTGGTTAGCTCCCATAGCCACTATGAGAACAGCTGCTCCTGGTCAGACCAGGTGGAGCACATGTAGGGATGTGGCAGCTAAACAGTTTGCAGTATAGGAGACATTAGGTTTTGTAATTGTCTTTAAGATATAGGAAAAAATATCTTTGTGGTCAATCAAGGCCATGCTGCCTAATGGCTCCAGCCTGGGGAGACATCTCTGAGCGTAGATGCTCATCCACAGCCTGGCACTGAGGGTGATGCTGGGAGAGCCTCCCCAGCGTCCCCTGGGATCACCGGTGTGGCTCTTGGAGTAACCCCTGAGCCCCCGTGCCCGTGCAAAGAGCCTGCAGGAGCTGCAGCAGGGGTTTGCAACGTGGCACGGCCCGGGGTGAGGCTGCCTGGGCTGAGGGATGGCACGGGAACCTGAGGGGTGGCACGGGGACCTGAGGGGTGGCACGGGGACCTGAGGGCCGAGGGGCTGCACCTGGGAACTGAGGGGTGACACTGGGAACTGAGGGGCTGCACCTGAGATCTGAGGGGTGGCACGGGGAACTGAGGGACTGCACCTGGGATCTGAGGGGTGGCACGGGGAACTGAGGGACTGCACCTGGGATCTGAGGGGTGGCACGGGGAACTGAACGGTGGCACAGGGACCTGAGGGACTGCACCTGGGATCTGAGGGGTGGCACGGGGAACTGAGGGGCTGCACCTGGGATCTGAGGGGTGGCATTGGGACCTGAGGGGTGGCACTGGGAACTGAGGGGAGGCATTGGGACCTGAGAGGCGGCACGGGGAACTGAGGGCCGAGGGGCTGCACCTGGGATCTGAGGGGTGGCACGGGGAACTGAGGGGAGGCATTGGGACCTGAGGGGTGGCACGGGGAACTGAGCGCCGAGGGGCTGCACCTGGGATCTGAGGGGCGGGACCTGATGGNACGGCCCGGGGTGAGGCTGCCTGGGCTGAGGGGTGGCACCGGGACCTGAGGGGTGGCACGGGAACCTGAGGGGTGGCACGGGGACCTGAGGGCCGAGGGGCTGCACCTGGGATCTGAGGGGTGGCACGGGGAACTGAGGGGAGGCATTGGGACCTGAGGGGTGGCACGGGGAACTGAGGGGAGGCATTGGGACCTGAGGGGTGGCACGGGGAACTGAGGGGAGGCATTGGGACCTGAGGGGTGGCACGGGGAACTGAGCGGTGGCACAGGGACCTGAGGGACTGCACCTGGGATCTGAGGGGTGGCACGGGGAACTGAACGGTGGCACAGGGACNAGGGCCGAGGGGCTGCACCTGGGATCTGAGGGACTGCACCAGCACTCAGGCCACCCTCAGGCTCCGGCAGGAGCTCTTCCAGACCAGTCTCCAACCAGCAGCAAACTCTTTGTGGAGGGTGTCCAGGCAGTGTCCCGTGAAGAGCTGGTGCACTCAGGTAGGCTGCTCCTGTTAGTTTTCCTGCTGCCAAAGTGTCTGCGTGGGTGGTGGGAGCAGGGGAGGGGAAGGTTTCTTTTCTTCTTGGAGAGAGTTGGAGTTTGAGGTTTTAAAGGTTCTGCCTTCACACTCGGATAAGGCTGCTGCTGTGTGTGTTTGGGAGAACCTCCCTGGGTAAGCCCAGTCTCTGCTGTCTTGCCCCAGGCTCTTCACTTAACTGTGCTTGCATTTTGGGGAACTGTGCGTGTGGAATGCCCGTGTTTGACTCGGAGAGGAGGCTTGGGCTTTTAAATGATGTGGACAGGGAAACTAGGAAAGGTTTTTCAAAGGAAATTGCAGGCTGAAGTGATTCCTAACAAGTGTTCATGAGGGAAGTTTGAATGTGCTCTTACCTCCTGTATGTGCTCTTGGTATCCCTGGTTGTCTCACAAGGATTTGTTTTTCTGGTGCTGTCACAGATCCTGAGCTCAGGTAAGATATTTTTATCCCAAACTAGGCTCAGAAAAGTAGGTGAAAATTTTTAAATCTACTTGAAATCAAAAATTTGTATCACTTTCCTCTGCACTATGGACAAAGAAAGAGAATATAAATGTGCAATTACTTTACATCAGAGCTGCACCTGAAACTAGTTAGTGGCAGTTCGTTGGATTGAGTGTGGTAGGGAGGGGGAAGCGAGTTTATTCCAATTTGTAAAGTTAAAGTCTGTCTATGGAATTTTTATACATTGAGAATAAGGTCAAAATAAAGTTAAGTTTAAGAACCTAGTCTTGAAATAATCAAAAGCTTGAGTAGGTGGTATTTACTCACATCTTACTATTTTCCCAGGAAGATCACTTTCTCTTGATAGAGGAATTTGGTTACAGAATGAATTAGTGAAGCAAAAGTAATATGGTAGTTACTGGCATAGGGAGGGAACTCTGAGTCTGAGAAAACTGCAATAATTTATGCTCTTGGCCATCAGTGTGTGTATGCCATGGGAACAAATAAAAACCAGCATATGAAATAAACATTCAGAAAAGGCCTTGCTCTGTGTAACATGCAAGACAAACAACCTCTGTGTGTTAAATCTGTAGGTCTTTAATGTAAAACTTAAAGAAAATATATGTTCTTGGTAATTAATTCTTATTTAGTGTTGAGCTCACTTTGGCAATTATGGATTTAAAAATACTTTTAAAGACCCAAATGCAGAACCAAATAAATTCTTTTCCCACTTAGCAGAATCCAGCTCTTGAAAAATGACAGAAAAGGGTTCTGAAAATATAGGGGACATGGACAAAAACACCCAAATAGGCAAATGGAGTATTTCTGTATTTGTGAAAGCATGTTTTTGGGAAAGAAAAGGATCTGTTTCCTCCGTAATGGTTGTTAGTTTCCCTCCAACTAGAAACTGAGTACAAACATAGAAAATAAGTGCAGAGGGAATGATATGCATTCAGTTTGTGTCAGCATGCAAGCCCCTTCTACTAAATGGAGGTCAAAAAGCTTTTTCCAGGAAGTTGAACCAATCTATCAAAGCATACAAAAATAACCCAAGCCAAATACCAATTAAACATCACATACTGTTGCTTGCTATAAAGGAAAGCAATATATTTAGTTCATTTCAGATTCTCTGTTACAACCTAGAAAATGTATATGAACTACAAGTATCCATATATTAATTAGCTCTTGTTATATCTGTTTTTAAGTTTCCTGTTTCATTATATAAATTGGAAATATTTGTACAGATTCCTAAACTACAAAATATTCTCAAACTTTGGTCTAAGTGGTACTTTAATTGAACTATGTGTAGTAAGCCTAAAATTTGTTTAGCTGATCTATGGTGTGTTTTCTTTAGGTATTTCTGCTTATGTTAGTAATGTAAGGCAAGGCTATTACTCCATTAGATCACACTTATTTTGCTTTTAATACCAGGAACTAGAAAATGGGCAGCTATGTAACCTGAACAATGTCACAGAGTTTGGGCTGTGTGACTGCAATAGTGTGATTGTAGTGCCTGTGAAGCCAACAGAGTAGTGCCTGTCTTGGGGTTGAGAAACCCCTTTGGAAAAAAAGGAAGTCAAGCTGTAAAATAGCTTACAGGGAACATAACTTCCCTGAAAAAATTCAGCAACTTCATTTTGGCTTCTTCCGTGCTTCATGGGGATTATTTCCTTTAAGCATGGATGCAACTGTAATTTTTACAACTTGATGGGATTACTGTGGCTAGGTGAAATACAATAAGTTTGGGTGTTGTTTTCTATGTGGAGTATCCACTAATTGTAAAATTCTCATAACACAGTCAGGGTTGATTGGCTGGTTGATGAAAGGAGCATGTAAGCATCTGGGCAAACAGGTGGTGCCTCTCCTAAATGCATCTGCAAGGAGTGGAAAGCTGCAATGCATGTCTGCCCTGCTGAATCCAGATATTTTGGCTGCCCATTAGCATCTTCCTGTGGCTGGTCCCAGCTTCTGACTCAGGACTGTGTCCATGTCTGGTATTGTAACTCTTTAAAATGCCACCTATGAGAGCTCCAGCAGTTAAAGCTTGAAAGGGTTTTCCTAAGAGCTTTCTTAACCTCTAGTAGACTAAATACAGCATGATTTAAAGCAGGTGTGTTGGATTTAGAACATGGATGGAAAAACTCAAGAGAAACAAGAGATCCACAGCTATGTCCCTATGGGGTAGATGGCTAAACTGAAACGAAGCATTGTATCTCAAGGTTTGTGAATGTGCATTTACAGTCTCCAGTTTATATGTGTATATTCTGGTAGTATGGGTGCAGATGTACTCTGCCACACAGTTTTCTTTATTAAGCAAATGTGGTTTTTGAGGGAGACCTAACATTGTGTTCATAAGGGCAGCTTTGCTATAAAGCTAACTCTGGGAATTTAGGGCATATGTTTGTTTATTAATAGTGTACTTTGTTCTATGTATATAAAGAGAGGTCATCAAAAAGTGCATTCCTGATTTGTAGCTTGAAATGCAGATCTCTGCTAAAGCTTGTTTCTGTTCCAAATATCTGCTCGTAAAGATATATGGGTATGTGTGCAGTTTAGATATTGTGAGATTAAACTCTCAGAGGCAAGCTTTGCTGCTGTGTTTATTAATGGGCAAAAGCACTGTCTGAAAATTTTACAATAGAGGAGTAGTTCTAGACAGACAGCAAGGCACCACTGTGGGGGCTGATTGCTCATTATATTTATAGATAAGTAAGGAAGCAATGTGTGAAAGATTGCTTTAAGGGCTAAAGTTTTCTAGTATAGGATTCAAAGTACCAGTGGCTGTTTCTGAGAGCTGAGAACACAGATTTAGAAATGGGACTCTGTTTTTAATAGCTGCCTAAAGATACCAAGTGAGAATTCTCTCTTTTAAAAGACCTTTTTTTAAAGTTGTAACACTTCTTGTTTTGTTAGTGAGGACTTGATTAGCACCTGACTCAGAATGCCTGATGAGGAACCAGTGAGCTCTTAAATAAAGGTTTATCAGTATGTTGCATAACCTAATATCTGGGGTTGCTAATAATTAGCAGTCCTTTGACTTAACCTAATTATTTTTTTATTTACTTTAAATAATGCTCATTTGAATCTTGGCCATTTTGATAGAGCTGGCTTCCCACTTGACCAGTGCAACCACCATGTATTTAGATAATACTTGAAAGCTGGGTTATCAGTATTATATCTGTGTTTTAACAGGGTCATTTTCTTGCTTGGGAAGTTCTTAGACTTATCAAAGAGCAGTAATTTATTTTTTAAGAGGAAGCCTTATGTATCATTAAGTATGATTTGAGACTTCAGACTTTAATTTCCATACCCTATTGAACCTAATATGACTAATTCAACTTGGAAATTGAACTTTTTTTCCTTAAACCTTGCATAGCATTAAAATTGCTGTAGCTGATACTTAAAAAGACCCCCAACTTAATTTTTCCTTTTCAGCTTTGCTTACCATGTGTATTTTTCAGCCCCCTCTGTAGAGAAGGCTGTTTGGGACCATCTTTCTCCTCCAATAACATGTCAAAATACAGGCTTAAGAATAGTGTATGCCACAGGTACTCTGTTTCCAGAATTAGCATTCAGAATTTGCCATTTGCTCTTTTTTGATAGGTCTGTGACTTATTTGAGGTTCACAATAACATCATCTGTGTCACACAGTTGTGCAGCTTTTGCTTAAAAAGCTTTGGAGACTCTCCAGTGTGGAGTGTGAGCTGGCAGCTTTCTCACCCTCACCTCCTATGGTTTGAGAGCTGACTGGAAGGTCAGCAACCCCCAAGGTGTTGAGGCACCGCTGGTGGACTGAAACAGTGGCTCTGCACAAGCCTGTCCTGTTTCATGTGAGAGCTGTGATAGAGCTAAAGGATGCCTGTTTGTGGCATCCTGCATCAGGTTCTTTCAGGCCCTCTTTCATAATAAGGTCACTGCTTGCTGTGATCCCAGAGTGATGCTTTTTTCTTTTCCTTTGCAAATTCATTAAGGTGGCCTAAACTGAATTTCCCAGGATGCCCAGGGTATTTGGGTGCTGACTTGCTCAGGCAGGGTGAGCTCAGGCAGGGTGTCAAATGATGCAGCTGCCTCAGGTAAAACCAGTGCAGGCACTCTCACTCACTCCTGGGACCACTCTTAGAGTCTCAACCATGAATAAAATCAGTGTTTTAAAGATGTTATCCTGTGTCAGTTTGGAGAACCTCACAGCTAATTTAATGACATATTGTGCATGATAAACTCTTCATTGCCACCTGGGTTCACGTCTGACTTCTGCCAGGTTATACACATCTTGTGTGTAAGGATATGTTAAGAAACTAAGATTTCTTTTTTTCTTGTGAACCACTGTGTGTTCTCATTTGCCAAAGAATCTGTACCTACATGTTCATTCATTCCTTAATCATAAAACCCTCAAACCCCTAAAACCACACCAACTTCTTACCCTCTCTCCCCGCTCAACTTCACACCCCTGAAAAGCGAACAGCAAGTTACATTAACCATGATGTACATTCCAGTCTGGGTTTCTGATGCCAGTCCATGCTCTCTTCTGTCTTCTGCTCTCTTCTGCTATAGATTTAGTTGTTCTGTGCTCATATGCACTATCATTTGGCAATTTCATATCAAATGTATCCAGATAGAATATTGAATTGGATATTACACATAAGGAAAAAACCATTTTCCAGAAACAATGATGAAAAGTATTACTGATCTCATTTCAGTTTCCAAATTTAGGGTAAAAGGTAACAGCTTTGGAATGTGGCTGAATAAGGTGGTCTTTTTTTCCTTTGTAGTGGAGAGCAAGCATCTCATGTCACCAGATTTCTAGTACCAGAGCAGTTACCTGGAAGAAAACAAATACTGGATCCTTGGAGCTAAAATAATGGATTTAATTTATCTAGTTTTCCTTGATTTATTACTACTTGGAATGTTCAAAGGTGACTAAGTCATGTATTCAGTTTTCACTCCTAAAACACTGGAAATCAAAGCTCAGACAAACGAATAGCAAGTTTTCTGTGTTTCACACAGACAGTTGAAATTACACTCAAAAATATTTTTTCATTTGCTACAACATTTTATTTCATTCTGTATCTGACACAGCTGAACCCTGGTTTCCTGAAGATATCTTTGTGAGACATGTTTCTATATTGCTTCTTGTGAAAGATAGAGGCTTAGCTCACTCTCATAAGGACCAACTTTTTAAAATTAGCAAATATAGGGAAAAAATTAATTTTGAGCAAGGTGCAAGTGAGTAAAAATTCTTCTCTATATCACATAGTGCCATGCAGCCTCCACTTAACCTTGAGAATATACATCATAGTTAAAAGACACTATGTTTTTTGATCAGGCTACTCAGATTTTATGTAGATTCCCTCAGGAATGGAGAGACTTGCTTCTCAACATGTCTGGAAATTTTCAGGAGCGATAGTTGTAATTAGTGAGAGGAGGAGTGTGATTGAGTGCTATCATTTATAGTGATATCTTCATCTTTCCTGCACAATTTACTTGGACTCTGTTATGATTAAATACTATTTTTGTGTGTAGAACAAAAACCCATAGATTGTGGTAATGCCTCAGTCTGAAGGAAAGTTGAAACAGTACAGGAAATGCTTTCTGTGTGGACACTGTCTCTTTTTGCTCATGTTCCTGTGTTTGTATGTAATGTTTATTAATCAAACAGACACCTATTTCCCTTTCCTCAGTTGTAGTCCTTGGATCCAAAGAAACAGCTTGTAGAATATAATATTTAGTTTTTCTAAATGGGGAAAGCAGCAGTGGAGCTTACTGGAGTGCAAGGTGTGTAGAGGAAGAAAGTAAGCGACTCAGGTCTGTCTGAGTTTTGCAGCAGGTCCCTGAAGCGATGGTTTGTCCCTGTTAAACTTTCTCTTCAGAGGTGTGCACAGAAGATGAGCATGGGTTCTGTCCCCAGCCTATCAGTTTGGTGTGTGACTCTGACAACAGCTATTAAGGTCCTAACAAATTTAAAGATGGTCTTTGCAATATAAACACTGCTTAGCAAAAAGCAGTGTTTATATTGCAAAGACCATCTTTAAATTTATCCTTTACAATCCTCCAGTTATATATGTGCATCAGAGCACAGATGTTAAATAAAGCCAGACCTTTAGAGTTCAGTGATTGAATTAATGCATTTGAAAGGAGGAGAAGGTTTCAGGACAAACCAAACCAGATGGAAGAAAGTGGGGCTTAGCTTTCCTATCAGTTTTTTCAGTTTTTTTGGTGAACTCAAATACATGGTCTGAAGTTAATGCATTAATTTAAGAATTACTTTATATTTGTTTTGAGTGGGAACAGGACAGGGAAGTCCAGTTGCACAAAATGTTTGCACTTTATTGCATGTTTAAGTGCTGTTATAGGTTCTTCAAGGTAGAGGATCTGCGGGAAGAATGATTTCTAAACCAGAGTTGCACTGAATGTCAGGTCTGTCCATATAAAACAATACAAAAAATGAACCTGTCACACAGCCATTTTAAGTTTATCTCCAATGTCTCATTTGTGGGTATTGAGTTTTTTGGCTCAATATTCTTTTAAAAAATTTATTGAGATACCAAATTACTGTCTCTTTCCTACATTGTGTACAGTAGTACTAGATTTGAGAGCATTAACTTTTTATTTCAAATAGAATTTTTTATGAGAAAAGAGCTGCTAAATCTTTCAGATCAGCAGAAATACCCACTGTAATTCTAATTTTGGAGTCTTGGTTATATGATAAAGGCAATATTCACACATACAAGTTGAGGGAGCTATTTTGATCCCAGTCATAAAAAACCCCTCTGCAGACTGCTGCTATATATGAGTGTTTATCCAGAGCACGATGTGTGTGGACAGTTGGAAAGGTTAGTGCTGTGGTTATGGACTGACTTTTGCACAGGACGCTGCAAACAGGGATGCAAAAAACCTACACAGATTGTTTCAAATAGTGGTGAATACTGTGGTTTTGGCTCAACACATTTATGCCTTTCTGGATGAAAGTAGAACATAAGTTTGCTAGAAGCCAGAAGATTTTTTTATGAACTCTAACAGTCTGGGAAAAAAAGAAGTTGGCTCAAAGAAAAGAGAACTGAGATGAAAAAAATTAACTCCCGGAAAACAGTTTTTGCCGCTTTTAAGAAAATCACAAATGCCTTTATTGTTCATTTTTTTTTCTGTGTTTTTGCTAAGTTTTGAGGCAGAAAGCAAAAGCAGTCTGACTATGGCTGTCTTAGGACAAAGCAACTTCAAAGTAGTATTTCAAGAAGATGAAAGAATTTAGCCAGGTATTGCTGTGACTTGTTGTCTAAAGCCTCCTGGATGAGGCTTGTGCATATAAAAACATCACACAGTGAAGAGTTCCTGCAGCATAAGTATAACTTGTGAACGTTTCTTAAAACAGAAGAAATGAGAAATCTTGATTAACCAAAGTGGAGAACAAAAAAATTGACTATTTGTTTTGATATGGCAGTACAGGCAACTGCCTGGTGTGACATGGGACAGCAGCTCTGCATAGACACGGGTGTCTGAGCATGTTGGCAGGAATGGGATGTTCATCCTCAAAAACTCCACCCAGAGACAAAACATTTCAATAAATAAATAGAGCAATGAAAAGTTGAAGGCTTTTTATCCTGGTTTGGCTATGAAAGAACTAATACTGTTTTGCCAGAATTCACAATGCATTTCTCAGACATTATTTTCCTTCAAAACAGTCAACTCCTTCAAATTTGAAAAATACCCACAAGGAGGGGAAGAAAACCTGGTAGTTGTACAAGCACAGTTTATTGACTTTTTTGATCCTTATAGCTCTGAGTTCCTATTGCAATGCTAGGAGTAGGAAAGCTTGAGAGTAAACTAGCAAAGATTCTATGTGCTACATCACTAATATCTTATCCAGGGAGTAGGGGGAGCAGGACAGGTGCCTTTAGCTGTGTGTAGGGGAATAAAACCAGTGACATGCCAGACACTGCCAGTCTCTGATCCAGTATAA